>JARJEB010011701.1:0-24539 GCA_030264535.1 Liometoxenus newtonarum | reverse complement strand
TACCTATAATTGACTCGTGTTAAGCTCATAATTCGCGAGTGGTGATAATGGCTGTCATATGTGCCTGCATACACACATAGTAATCGCTGTTTTACGTGGTCGTCGCGGATAAAGTTATTTATGGATAGGTATATCATCTACATGTATAACTACCACGGAACCTTTTACACGCTGAAAAATGATTCTTTCACCGATTCTTATCTGAATGCAATAATTCTTATTCTTTTCAACTCTTTAGGTGCGTATTTCAATTTTTAATTATGTAAAAAGCTATTTGATTGAAAATTTCCTGTCTGCACGCGTTTAAATATGCTTGACATTTGTAAATTTGCCTCAATTCCGTATATTTGTACTATAGGTTCTTCTAGATTGCGTGCATTACTTCAGTATATTCTCCATTTCCCTTTTATTCCCAGAACTCAAATGATATATTACTATTTTGTTTATTCAGGACATAATGTTTCTACGTCTAGTTTATGAACTATATCCTTTACGTTTACGCACAAGGCACACATTCCTTGAATAATAAAAACAGAGCCAAATTAAACGAAGAATCTCCGATAGGGTTCAAGCAGGGTTTGAAGATAAATTGAGAATCATTCTCTCAAAATAAAAATAAAAGGAAAAAACGATCCGGATCCGCAAATATAAAATCACTAAAAAAGCTTTTAGATCACTTATTCATTAATATTCTATAGCATGTTGTATTCATCATCGTATTTTCTTTGTTAGAGTTCGGTTTTTGAACAGTACAGCGAAACAAATGCGCTGCTTGAGTTATAATTATTGAAAAATGTCAGAAGCATTTATCATTTCGACATGAGTGCTCTTAAATATCGGACTGAAACAATAGACGCGCTGGAATCATGTTTTTATGACGAACATATAAATGTATTGTTAAAATGAACGTAAAATACACAAAACATTATAGAACAGAACTCAAGTTAGTGGATCGTGTCGTGAGTAGTGCTAGTTCGACGGATGAAAATTGTTCTTAAAATATTTATCTAAAGAAGTTTATCGAATTAATGGAGTAAAACCTTTTCACATATAGGAGTGCGTCCGACCGAGAAAATCGAATATTTCAAGTACTTAAACTGGATATACTTCTAGGCACCGAAATTGTTGTATATATGTAGATATAATTCAGAAGCGGAGCATTTGAATCGTCATCGTGCAATTTTTGTCGAGGTTTTCTTTGACCGACTTTTAACTTTTAAGTAAATCTTTCTGGAGCTGGAGGCGTCGATACTGATGATGCACCTAGTAAAAGTACTTTTAACATGTCTCTCGCTGGTAATGTAATTAAACGCGGCACGTTTATATATACATTTACTGTTGAAAATTCCAACTGGAACAAGTCGTATTTGTTCAGAAGTAATAAGATATCCGGAAGGCTTTTAATTAATTTCCGTAAGAGCTTCAAATTGCTAACAAAATGACGTATAAACATTTACATTGTCCTTGTACACGGGACTAGTGCTCTTCGTACATGTATGTATATTACGAGCACTTGTTCGTCTGATCCTGGGATCGTCACATTTTCCCTCCACGTGTTTGTGAGTGTAGTATGACTGTGAGACTGGAAACATTGGACGTGTGTATTGGTGACGGACGACATTTCGGTTTCCCATTTCCTTCCCCCCCCCAAAAAAGCAATAAAATCGTCTTGTGGACGGATATTTATCTTTTCTTTCTAGCATCAGACTCAGAGCATCGGAATCCTTCTACCTTATTGTCGTATTTAGAGTATTTACGAGCAAGTACGATCATGGAAAGGATACGACCGACGAGAAGATGAAACCTATCAGAAGCAAAGATGTTGTCATGTTGTCGCCCATCGAGACCGACGAATTGTTGTAAACTTTTCATGTTTCCAACAATTGAATTTTTTCGTTACCAAATTGTTACCGTCTTTAAGGATAAGTTAATTTTATCTGAAACAATGTAATTACTCGACGTGGTTCGTATACGATAAGAGTCTTATCAAGCGCCCAAAGCACGCACTTTAATGTAATAAACGTAATTTACAAACGAACGTAGACATCTAAACGACATGCCAGACTTGATGCCATGCCAGTCCCTGTCTTCCAACTCTGCCATTTTGTTCGCCTGTTTTCTCCGACAGCTCAAAACGATAACACCAACAAAATGGACATGACTGTCACTTTGCCGCCCACTCCCACATTCTTCTCTATATAAGAAAATTCTACTCGACGTACTTTATCGCGACTTAATCTTTTGCGTTCCAACGAACTCTTGCTTGCTGCTTGCAACTAGTCGAGTTTGATGCTGTTAAGTGCTGGTGTTCGTTTACTGATGCCACAGCGACCAAGATTTTATTGCATCAACGAAACGTAACGCCTTCGTATAACCGTCAACGATGAGTACTTCATTTTCACCGGAATCCAGAATTACAACCGTTTACTACTAATCTTTTATTAGACAATTCCAGCACCTTCCCATCCAAAGACTACCAGTTTTTGTCATTATTTTCTCTGTAGTCTTTCTCGCGAGTTTGTAGCATGAAATGCAAGTTTTAGAAAAATTATGTCAATTTGAAGAAGTGCGCTCTTTCCAGGCATTTGCCATATAATGCGGTGAGTTGCTGTCGACGGCATAGTTACGGATCATTAAATCGATAATGCATTTAGAGATTTGTGGACCATTTGGCGGTTTATAGTCACACAAAAGTAATTATACCTACTTATATGTATGTATCATGCGATCACTTTACCACAAATTGCCTTGAATGGTTGAATTGAACAAAGTGAGGAAATGTTGAGGGCGTTGATGCATATATTGAATGATTTCAGATTCAGATGCCATGCAGTGAGAGTATAATTATGAAAACATTTATAGATTACAGTTTACGAGCACAAACGGTTGTTGTTAATATCCTGCACGTTGAACGTGTTAGTCAAATGGTCAAATCTATATCTACTTGAAATGATAATATTATGGATTTGTGAGCTTTGAGTTTATCGTTTGGGCGAGGGGGAAAGTCAAGTAAAGACGAAGTATAAAATTTAATTCGGCCATCAATTTTGTTATATAGGATTTTAGTCTCGATTTGTATTCTTACTTTAAAAAGGTACACCCATAGAGTTTAATTATTTAATTATATTATCTATTTTAGTTAATTCATGATTTTTGATTGCTTTCTTGGTAATTTTTACCGTTTTACCGTAAATAAAATTTTTTTGAAAACCTTCAAAATGCATGTTGAATGATGAGTAATGAGTAACTTTTAGAAGTTATTTTAAACGCTGATTTATGCTTTTGCGTATATTGTACGCCAAAAAACATTGACCAGGGCAGACCAACATTCGTTCCATAAGATTTAGAAGAGGAAAGTTACCTGCGAAATTTTGCTGCCCTTGAACATATTATATTTCCCTGATGCATTTTCTTATATTATCAAGTCAAAACTTCAAAATTTGTACACATTTCATAACAATTTTTATAACAATATTTTGAAATATTTAGTAGAAAATCGTTCAGATTAACTCGTTAATATTTTTTATTTCTAATTACTCTTGCATCTACTTTGTCAAAATATAGATTTTAAAGAGAGAGTGAGAGACCAATGTTTATATAAAGGAAATGTACCGGATGATTAATTGAAGTTTAAAAAAAGAAGCCTGCGTTCTGCGTTGAATGACTGTATATCTATACAAAACGGATATCCCAGTATTCACAGTTATTTTTTTTTTTTGACTGAGTGACAAGTATATATCTAGGGGCCGTCGTCATTTTTTCAGGGCCATGCCGTCGACGACGTGCGTCGAGTTTGTCGAAGCGGCCGAACAACTCTCCCAGCTGAAACGTTAATGCGAACCAGCAACATCCACCAGGCTGTACGTGAAATCTGAATTTTTCAAGCGTAGAAAATGAATCCATTAATTTACATCGCATGGCAGTTATTTCCACAACGACGATATATGACGATAAAAGAAAAGCGCATACGCATGCACATTCCGAGACCAACTCCCACCAACAGTCTAGCGCACATATTCCAACAAATACAAATACGACTAACATTTGTTTATAAATACACTTTATTTTATACAGGATGTTACCAATGAACTTTTCTAGTTTTAAACAATTCCAGAAGAAACAAGAATTGCGGTTTGTGAGTTGTCACTGTGCTGGAAGCTTTTAACAAATGAATTTGCGATTTTTCGTTTTTAACACTCAGTGTTAAATAAATATAGATAAAACAGAAAATGTAATTATATGAACGAGGATAGCCGCGGTTGGTTGTTCGCCGATGTGTATTTGTCATGGGATTTCTGTAATTCAATGTCCAGTCGCGGTGAAAACGGCTAAATTTCCCCTTGGAAAAGATCGAACTTTTCCATATTACTATTTGTCGCCAACTCCAACTCCAACCAGCTAATGGTCGAATAAATGTATATAGAGATACACAAAGTCTTGTTACTGGCAAATAGCCACATATATTCGAAGCGACGGAACGGTCACAACCATTGTCTGAATTGGTTTCTAGAAACAAATTATTCTCTGCAGACCGAACCCGTCCAAGAGCAAGAGGGTTGAACAAAATGCACGACTATATTTCTATATTTGTTTCCATATCTGCTATTAGGTTAAAGTTACATTTCCAACCCTTTTTATGCGTGCACAATGCGAATAAAAATTAATTTGAAGGTACATGTTGCTTAATCGAAAAGCGCAATTTGATATTACGGAGTTTAATTTTATATACGAAGAGTATACAGACATAAATAACCATAAAGAAAATGTTTTGCAGCTTCTGAACTTTTGCCGTTGATGCAATGCTGTGTTAAAATTCGTACCAAGCTAACAGTTTGCTACTGCTAGTTGCGCCACCTAGTTTTTCATCCATTAAACTAAAATTGCGATGTTGTCGCCCCACAAGTGCACCTAGTAAAATTAATGCTAAGCTTTTTGATTGGTCCAGATTTTGAATGCGTCAACATTTTTAATTCGTGTTCTGTCGGTTCATCGCCGCAAAGTCATAATGCGATTAGTTTTAGTGTTTATTCTTCCCAACTTCTTATTGTTCCTTTTATATTAATTCATTTTTTCTCATATTTCAACAAAACAGATATACCTACCGCTTTTCGACACCGTTGTTGTATAATTTGCATATTAACTACTTTTTATTTCCGAGTCCTATGAGGATGAGAGAACACAGCAAGGACTTGTATTGCCGTAAGCTACCATTTTGTTGAGCAAGTTGTTTTATTTATTCACAATGAGTTTTGCACTAAATACAAGTGCACACAGCTCAGCGCAACTAACAATGCAGCCCAGCAACTAATCTAAACAAACTCTAATTCAAATTAATACCTTCAGAGTTTATAATTTTGATGCGAATTATAACTTTACAAGTATATACATAACTATTATATTTATTTAAAGTTTCCGCATTATATCATTAGAAAATTGAGATGAATCTGGGCGCCAGATTCGCAGATCTAAAGTGCACTCGTTCTTGCATTTATATGTACATTTTGTATAATGTCAAAAATTTTGATACGAATTATAACTTTACAACGCTACATACCGATTACATTTATTTAAAATTTTTGTCATAATATTATTAGCAAACTCGGATGAAACTGGGCGCCAGATCCAGATCTAAAGTGGACTAAATAGTTCCTTTCTCGTTTCTCGATGCTGCATTTATTTGCATTTGTTTTCTCATTTATGATTACATTTTGTATAATGTCAGGCAAAGCTGCAGAAGCGTATTTCTATGTTTAGATAATGAAAAGTGCTAAAATTGTACAAGTTATAGTTTTTGATGTACATTACAATATTACATATTCTCGGAGTGTTAGTGTGTTTAAGGACGCATGCAAATAAAAGCGTAACAACTTAATCACTTAATATGTTAAATATTTATTAAATTCACGTCGTGTTGCGAAGTTACAAACAAGTTGAAGTTGAGCGTACTTAAATGTCTCGTCTACACTCTTGCATTTGTACACTACTCTTGAAATTAATTTTTTCGTCTTTCTTATATTTAGTCTTGTTCCAAAAGCACGACTCCATTTACAAAAGATCCATTTTGGAAGTAATTCAAGTCTAAAATATTAAACGAATCATAAATCATTTCGTCGTTTTAATAACACCATAAATTTTCCTTAATTGGATGAAATAATAACAAAAGCTTTATCTTAAACTTTTCCCGAATACAATTTTTACATTTGAACTCGAAGAAGTTATTTTGGAATGAAATAATTGTTTTTTTTTTACTTAAAAATTAAAGATATTGTTGATGCGCATTTACATAGAGTTGAAATTTAGTGCCTTAATTCAATTTTCAGTCCAACAAGTCTATCTATCCAACGTTAAAGTACGATATGAATAATTCACTGATTTGTTATAGTTGCCCTTAAACCTAAACTCTACTAGATATTCAATATACCATATATATGTATATAGGTCATCTTCATCTTAAACTTTACATCAGCTCAGATATGTTCATAAATTTACCCAGCCACACACACCTTGCAGAATCTCTCAGTTTTCGCTTTGCTATCCACAACCACCGACCTGAAGCGACCGATGCATTTAAATTAACACCATCCATGTTAAATTAATGATATACACCTCGGTGTAATGTTTACTTGTTAATATAATGCCTTTATAATTAGATTAAACTATAGTATAGTTTCCACTAAAACTTATCGTCACTCTACTTGTACAACAATAACAAGCCTTACCGCACACAACACACATAAACCTTTATCTATCCATTTTGATAGCGTTGATATTACTTACTTACAGTTTCCTGCTTGGTTGCCTATAATTATTCTATTGTAAGTAATATAATGCTACAACCTTAAATCATTCCTTATATGCTTCGAGAAATTTTCAGAATTACAATGAAACATTAGTTAATCCAATTATATCTTGTCAATTTTGTGACATGTATTACCAAAACTTCGTTTAACCGTTGAATCTAACAAAACCAACAAAACAAAGAAAACACGTGGAGGCAGGAACGCAGGAGGAGTCTGCCTGCTCATGCATGTAACTCCCAACTGATTCAAAAAGTCTAGGTAGGTTTCAGGGAGCGCACTCTGCCGAGTCCAGGTACATTGGAGGTTCACTTACGTCCGTATACTTGCCAGTCTTCTTCTATTATTCAGTCAACGGTTAAACTTATTTCTTATTAATCGTATTTAAGTCCCATTGTATGTACTTACACGGAGTGTAGAAAATTATGTAGAAGTGGTTTAATCATTGGTTAAATAAAGTTATTTCAGTTCATTCAAGTTAGTTTGTCATCTGTCATTGCCAGTGTTACCATTAGGGCGGTCATAAATTCCCCAAGCGTTTCATTGCGCGTTGACTAGTTTTCTTCATTTATAAATTACAATGCAAAATATCACACCCCACACCAAACTCCAAACTGGTTTTCATGAAGTTTTAGTTTTGTTGGTCTTTTCCTTCGTCAAACCAATTCAAATATTAAAATTGACATTTAGTGAGGTCAGCCAGTCGTCACGTTGATTAAGAAAAGCTGTATTAAATCCTATGAGGTCTCTGCTAAGCTAACGTTCGTGGTTTGTGCTGTGCCACCTCGTATTAGCCGTAGACATTTCATAAATAAGTAATAAAATATTCAGGATGAGGACCGAAACCGCTTGGGATGAGATTGCTAAAGGACTATCACTCACGCCGGAGCGTTCAATGCGTTCAGATTGTGTCCACTTCAACGAAATACGGCTACGCTTTTCATTTTTGTCATACTTATAAAAACGGTCTAGGTGCTGTGCTTCTTCTTCTAATAATAATATTCGCTATCAGTAAGTGCCACTGTATGCATGAAGGTAAGTATACCTGAACTAGACGAGAACATGTTTTTAATTAATAACCAAAGTTTACTTTAATGGCAAAATATTTAATAACTCACAGTTAAGCCTCATTCGAAGGGTCCTTAATGTTAATTCTGCATATTCTGAGAGGACATCCAATAAAGTATTGCTAAAATCGATTTGTAACAAAATTGTTATTTGTTGTTTCCGGAATTCTTTTCACAGAACCGCACCTGAGAAAATGTATTCCTAAAAGTTTCGTTGCATTGTCAATATCAATGAGATGACGTGATCAAAAACATCTTCACGTTATACCTAGAGTCTTCTCAAAGTATATGTCACAAACAGGTATATCTTCCTTAAAATTGCAAATTTTGTTCGGATTAATGTTTTTGTCTTTTCTTTTGTCTTAGATTCAGATTTTTCTTTGGAATGGTTTTCTCTACTTGCTGTTATATGCAGCGGTATATTTATTCGAGTACCTCCAGGAAATTCTATTTTACAATATGCTCAAAACAAATACAATGTACAATGCAACATTGAAAAAGTGTATATTAAAGGAAGTTTTCAATTAGGTTTGGCTTTTTGAAATGAAATGCATGCATCTTGTGATGAATGATGACTGGCTGAAACATTATTCAATTTTTCCGATATTTATGCGTCAGTAAAAAATAAGATAAAGATGAATTGATTTAAAGTACCTATGTTGAATAGAAAAAAAGTTTTGATATTCTAGTTTTTTTACTAATATTTCTGATATCCTCTTAACAGATTGATTAAAACTCCTATTACAGATTTGAGGTTATTTATCAAATGAAACAAAATATTAAAGTTTTTCTTTTTTATACTCTTTTGAATTTAATTTCAAAAAGCTGCTAAACTCTCCTTTTTTATATATTTGTTGCTTATTTGTGTTTTCGATTCTTATTGTTTTATATTTTATTGTAACGTTTTAAAAAATACGTTTTTCAAACGACTAAAATTGGAAATGTATTTTTAGAATTCTATTTTCTTTGAACCTTTTTCCCTACGAGAACATTTCTATCATATTTTTCCATTATCCCCATCTAAGCAAAGCAACGAGAGATGAATTCATCTGGACTTGTAATTATTTATAAACCGAGACGAGATGTTTTGAACGTATGAAATCTTGAAAAATTGTACGAATGAATTATTGATTGATCGATATAAGCAATTTATGTATAAAATGTTGTTCCGGCGGATTGAAGACAACGCAACATTTGCAGATTGTAATAGATATGAAGGAAAAAAAATGAAGAAAAGTCCACGTTTCGGAAAAGAAAAGCATTTATAAATATATGTATGTGAATGCTGTGTCGAGCATAAGTTGTTCATGTTTTTTCAAAGAAACAATTCATCAATGGTTTATCACGCTGACAGTCAGTTCGTTTCCTTTTCGTAAACGCCCCTACAAAATAGCTCAAAAGTGTTACGAAGGTAACTTACCTAGTTCAATATGACGTCACGCCCTTGAACAATATCTAAGAGGTCAAGTGTAAGTTATAAACAACGCTGTTTTCTCAAAAATAATTTTCTAAATGTTTTGGCACCAGATGTACGTGAAGAGCTTGTGTACTATGGTGGACTACGACGGAAAAGGAGCACACATCGCTTGAAATCTCACATTAAAAATCCATTAGCGTTTTGCTGAACAGCAAACTCTGAACATTCAAGGCAGCACCCGCATGACGAGGCGAGGTGTGTAGTTTGCTCTGACATGAAGGGCTGATAGCACCCGTTGCCATTGCTACGTATACCGTCGTATCAATACACCTCAAAGTTTAAAATAAAAAAGCGTCAGTAAAAATGGCATATAGCAAAAAATTAAGTGATAAGGCATTTTTTTCCAGGCGAGACAACATGGGCAAAGAGAAGTTAAATTTATATAGGTGTAAACGAAATCGATATGTACTTAAAGTTTGTTTGATAGTTTAATTCCTTCATTCCGGTAGACCTAGACTATGCACGACGATCAATCCGACATTTGAACCATCACTATGTGTTGGCCAATGTACAGAATCGGCGCGCAATTATTTGTTTTGTCAGCTTCAGGCGAACATTTAATTGAAGGAAAATGTGCTCCGGTGAGCAATTTCTTCATCGGTAAGGTCGTTATTTTCAGTATTACATCATTAATTGCGTTTTCAGATTCCGTGGATGGCGTAATGGCCTTCGATATATCTACAACAAGCAGCAAGAATAAGGAACCAGAAAGGGGTGCACTATAGCAACAAAACAATCTTTACAAATGAAAAACGATCCGAATGGAGTTAAAATGTGTGGATGTTGTGTTTTACTGGTGGTGGTAGTAGAAAGAATATCTCTTTCAAAACCATCTGAACGTTACTTTTGTATAACGTGCACTTGACCCCTTTATTATTTTGTTTGAAATTGTGACACAGAGATGTTACAGTGTCTGATAAGTGACGATATTTTAGATTTAGACTTGATTGTCATATACAGATTTTTAAACAGGCGTAGTAACGCGGTGTGGCTGTTAGCGTTGTACTCAGTTATAAGGATTGATACCGCGGATTACATTTAGCCTGTAAGCAAGTCGTAAATTTCTTTTGTGTATGTTTCGTAAGTTAATAAATGGTATTAATAACCCGATTCGATTGTATAAACTATACTCCGTGTCTCTGCCACGTTAAAAGTAGAGTGGCGCCCATTTACAGACCTTTTTCACATCTTCCGAAGAACCACTCCGTCTCCACTGCAGCGAACCGGCAAAAACAACGATCAGTGCAGCAAACTTACCGAATGGAGTTGAATATCGTACGAGGAAAAATTTACCAAACTGTAACCGTATTCCGAAGTAGTATGTTGTATTTTACATTCACCTACTGACGTCATACAATAACCATTCGCAAGAGTTAGTTAATGTGGTAACGTCGAAAACTTGCATTACATAAACTTGTCCTAAGATGCCAAATAAAATAAAATATTCACAAACTTTCAGTTTGTTAAGTGGAAGTAAACGCGTCGAGCACTTCACTTCGCTTGCTTGTTTGGTAGTAATGTTCATCTTCTGGTAGTTCTGCAAGTGGATGGTATTGTTGCTTTTGCTGGTTACAGATGTGTGTTAATCATGTTGATACTTGGAAAACTTAAATTCGCTTGCTTCGCCTAACGCCTGCATATAGATACTCTAACACTCCACGGCGGAAAACTTCATAAATTAACCTTACATTCAAATACAACAACTATCTCGCTCTTAACATGTTGCTAAAGATATATTATCACAAACACGTATTATTATTATTGTTGTGCGTCTCTGAGTGTCTCAAGCCTCAGTGAGTTGATGTCGTCTTAGCTTGGCAACTTTGTCCTTCTCTACGTTTATCTTACCGAAAACTTGAGCTTCGAGGTTTATATGTTTAATTGAATCAGTGCCAAATGCTGCACGTAATGTTCAATTCAGCTAGCAACATTGCAACCTGCCTAAATTAGCAACACCGAATATTTAAAAGTCCACAGTCAAGCTGATGAATTTATTAAAACTCATCCATCACAGCGGAAATTTTATATTTTTGTGCATGCCGAATATGGTTATTTGTTCAAACCTTCAAACAAGCCCGAAAACAATAAATAAAGCAAAAAGAACTTGACATAATTGTATACGCGTGACTTTTACAAAAACATATTTACAATGAATGTAAAAATTTCCATATAGAGTTATTCCAGTAGTCTTTCCTCACAGCTATAGCAAAGAGTCTTGCTATTTCAAAGTCCTCCATTTCTTCTCGACATCAATCTTGACAGTTGGAACACACGCGCATATAACCATTCAAAATGTTGAATCTGTATATGTATTTTCGTTGGTATATTTCGCATACCTGGAGGTAGTAGTTATGCATGAGCAAAAACATACCAGCGACATTCAATGATTGATTGTCGTGAATTTTTCCCGTCGAATAGAAACGTCCATATCGTTCTTCTTTACGTACACTTTTGAGTTGAGTTATAGTGCTAGTCAATGTGTCGACAAGTCAACTGTTTCTACGTGACTGGGTGCCTTATTATATTATAATAATGAAGACTTGAGACTTGTTTTTTCAGTTCAGACTTCAGACTGAGAAAAATAAGGACTAACCAAGGAATCAACATTTTTTATAAAACTTGTACGAGTCAGGCGCATTTTTAAAATATTTTTCTTTGAATACCTACTATTATCTACAAAACTTAACTAAAATTTTAGGGGATTTCAAATGACAATCGATTTTATCTTCGGCCATGCAACAAATGCATGGTCTGCTCTTAAGCTGCAGCATAAATGGCCTTCTTAAGCTAAGTGACATTCTAATTTTTAAAATGTAACTAAAACTATACAAAATAACATTTTTTGCGTCCATAAATTTGATTGTAAAATGTAAAAATCTTCATTCCTAAATACTTTTGCTCATTATTGGACTATTAACACTATAACTCAGTCACGTAGTTCATAACCTACAAAGCACTCAATTTGGTAAATAATAATTCAGGTCTTGATTTATTACTAAAATTATTTATGCTTCTTTATTTTCCCTCCGTCGTCGGCGTGTCAAGATGGCGGACATGCATTGTGTGATTCATCATATCCATGCGCTCCGCACGGATGATGACACACAGCATGTCCGCCATCTTGACAAGCCGACGACGGCGGGACAATAAAGAAGAAATAAACTTACGAAAAGTTTCTCATTTTCACAAACTCTGGAATGATGCCGGCGGCGTCGTCCGTTTTGTAAGTTTATGGTAGCACGCAGTAAACCACAAATGTGTGTGTGTGTGTGTGTGTGTGTGTGTGTGTGTGTGTGTGAGTGTATTTACAATTTATTGCGTTTTATTTATTTCCTTATTTGTATTAACGATATACTATGTAGGAAAAATAAATAATAGATTGAACTGAAGGTTACAAATGTATACGCATTGTTGTTGACGTTTAATTATGTAAATTAAAGTGCATTTAAAAGCAATTCAAGTGCATTTTTACTTTCCGACTTTTACTTTCCGACTTACCGAAGGTATAGTAAGGAAAGATAGGTGATGAGGCAAAACATTCGACGGATCTCCACGAATGTCGCTTCCCTGCGTCCGAAAAAGTGGTTTTTGCCGTGATGTCCTTGTGTCTGCCATTGATTACGTTTTGATAGCACTGAAAGTTTTGTACCATTTGCACTTTCCTATAGCAAAATTACTTTTACGATCGACGAGTTTTACGAAATCGTACTGTCTATAGTGTATTTGGTCGGAAAGTTGTGCGGTGCTAATTTAAGTCACCGATTTATTATAAATATCTGCAATGTCACATTTCAGAAGAAAAAAAAAGTATAATAAATAAATATTGCAATCAATTTAGCACTCTCTTGATATATGTGATATGATTAGGTAGGTCTTGGTAGGAAAATGAAGAAAGATGTGTTAGTCACCGCATATTTCTGTTATAGTTTATTGTTATCTCTAGAGTCTCTAGTTTAAATTATCTATAATTTATGCTTCGCTTGATAGTATTTACTGACCTTTAACTTTAGAATACACGAACGTATATAAATCTACGTTATCCTCAGTGTTGTTCTATAATTTTCTATTTGGTGTTTCTGTTGCTTATGCTGTTAGTTTCTGCACGGTTTGTTATGCTTGTGCTTGTGCTAGCTACTTGTTCTTTGTATTGTATTGTGTGTGTGTGTGTGTGTGTGTGTGTGTGGGGACTGGGGGGATATCAGGCATAGGGAA
Source organism: Liometoxenus newtonarum (assembly GCA_030264535.1). Classification (NCBI taxonomy): domain Eukaryota; kingdom Metazoa; phylum Arthropoda; class Insecta; order Coleoptera; family Staphylinidae; genus Liometoxenus; species Liometoxenus newtonarum. The sequence goes on along the minus strand of JARJEB010011701.1, from coordinate 10,986 downwards.
TTGGTCGTCGCACCAGCAAAAAACATCGTGCGCCTTTAGTCGCCCCTAGGATATTATTACATTAAAATAACTCCGTAGATATATCAAAATTTAGTGTATGGTCTGGAGGTGTACTGTTGCTCTGTTGGGCGACCCGATATGATAATATTTCCCTATTACACATCTCTCCACATGTTTAGCCACAAGAGAACTCTACTTTACTTCGCGACACATATTCCGCTTATAAGCAAAAGTCATAAAATATCATCCTTTGGGACACCTTTTCATAACGTGTTTGCACGGGTAGTACGTAGAATGTACGATATCTTGCAAAGAAACGGACATTTTTTGCGTTTGGTGTGTCCTGCGACCAAACAATAAATCGATGGAGTTTTAATAACAGTAAGACGGTTCAAAATGAAAATTTAAGATGGCACTATCTGTAGCATAAACATTACAGGAATCAGTATGTTTTAAGCGCCATCTAAGGACATCTAGAGACTACTACATGTAATTGCAGTGTACTTTGTACTGTAAAAAACTACACTTTAGTTCTTTTCAACTGTAGTACTTGGATTATTCTTTTTCAAATAAATGTTTTCTTTTTCCAAAAACGAATCCAAATACCAAAGAGAACACCAAATCACATTGACTTCGTTCTGTTTGTTGCTTTTCCTCGCTTAAAAAAACATTTACAGATAAGATTCTTTCATAAAAAATGCAAAAACACATGGTTATGGTGAGTTGGAGGGCAAAAGAAAAAAAACTATTATAAAAGTAAAAAGGTGCAGACTGGACGGTACCTAGGGACAGTATACTTTTGGGATATGGGGAAATGGCAAAATCGCAAATGGCAAAAAGAAAAAATGCTCCATAAAAAAGAAATCAGAAAAAAATGAAAAAGAATAGACGTTTTTTTAATATGGATTTCGGCAAGGCGTGGTGAGACTCGAGTTGGGAGATTAGCTCTATTTCTGTCGTCTTCTGTACATATGTATATAGTACACGTATATAAGAGAAAGCATACCTACATAGAAAATGAAATCTCGATGTTGAATCGTACATATATAGAAGGGGATAAAGATAAAACTCGCAATAAATAATTCATAGCGAGAACAGATTGGCTCGAAATTGATTTCGTCCAAACGATTCGCCTTTTGTGGATTGTGTTTCTCTCATCTTCGCGTTTTGTCACACATTTAACGTCATAAATCTATTAAATTGAAATTTATATATCAGCTTTCCCTGTCTTTGGTATTTTATTTACTTTTTGTTGATGCCTACAAAAAATACAAATTAAAAATTTTGTTTAACATCAGTTGATTATCTTCGCAGTGAAGAATAAGAAAACTACTTGTTCTACATCGCGTCTTTCGGCTCGGCAGGGCTCTGGACGTGTCAGCCATGTTGTGTGGAGGCTGAAATTTGCGGGAAATTTGAAACTGCTATTTGCATTGTGAGGTAAATTCAAATTTCCCTCAAATTCCGAATAGGTTAGCACTAATATTCGTTTGTAATTAGGGGAAGAAAACAACTAGTACCACCAGTACACATACACTTGTGCAAATCGTCCAGGACTACGTTTGTGGATCTGTATATGAACCAGGCGACGAAGTTGAAAGGGAAATTAATTTAACCGGAACACCCGTGTACTATTCTATTCGCACCATTGTGACAGCGAAATTCGCCTGCTACAACAGGAGTATGATTTTACAGTTTCCCTTGTTGTTATTGTAGTCTCTACCCCTATTTCTAGGAGCGCACTGAAAATGAATATGCCAGGAAAACATGAAATAATAATAGAGTAAAACAGTTCATGCGGAAAATTATTTAATTATTATCTACAATTTTCACCTTTCATATTTTCCTGGATTAATTTCTTTGAAATTAAATTTGCAACAATTACGAACGAAAAATTCAAAATATTTTTCAGATTTAATTGATTTTGTTTGTCTATCTAGAGTCTAGACAAATTAAACCACAATATTTTTAGATTAGTTGTATCTATAGTTTTTGTGGTGCGATTGTGGTTGTGATTTTGATTGTGTTCGTTGTGCATGTGCGATTTTGATTTCGATCAAGTTTGGTTTAGTCTGATGGTTCGTTCGGTTCTATTCCGTTCGAATTCGGTTATAGAGATTTCCAAATAGAAAATTTGAAGGATGATCAATCATGCGGAAAATTCGACGTTCGATGTTCTCCGCGTACTATTTTCTAGACCTACATAAACGACGTCTAACCGATACGGGTGTTGTTATGTTCACGTGTCGGAAAGTGTTGGATGTATGTATGGTGCGGATATTATTTGATTCGAGCATATCGTTCGAAATATCGTGTTCGTACCTTTATGCCTTCATGCTTCATTTTATTGACTAGCTATATGTTCTTCGATGTTATTATACTTACTAAAACTTAGTCGTTCGGGTTCGATAAAGTTAAGCAAGTAAATGTTTATGCAAATTGTAGGTAAAGTTTGCAACCCTACATACATATTATTAGAATTTTGGAAGTTAGGTAAATTTACGCAATTATAAAATTGATTTTGGACAGTGAAAAGATTATCTTATTGGTTTCCCAATAATGTCGTTTTGAATTATTTTTGCGTGTTTTATTGTGTCTCTATTACACGATCTTGATATTCATATTTTGTATAGTTTTATTTTCTATTCACCTGAATATTCCCGGTCGTTCCATTCCGTTAGCTATAGTAGATAATACAAACATTCGTTTGCACTTAAAAAACATTCTGAATATGAAAATTTGAAAAAATGTTTAATAAACTTGTGTGTTCATAGTATTCAGTTATAGTTGGCATTGTTTGGATAAAATCGAACTTAATGAAAAATGAAAAGCGAAAAAAAAGCCTGGCAATATCCATTGACTAGTGTAAAAAATAATAATTAACGAATTTACGATAGCCGCAAAAAGTTTATTGCGAGCGCGTATTCATATTAAAATCTTCATTATCTCAAACTCTCATCTATATATGAATCGAGAATAAACGAATGGCTGCATCAGAGTGTATGGGCACAATAGCACAAAATACACAATTTGAAATGGAATTAAAACGTGAGTGAATTTAATGAATTAAAACGTTTTTCGTGCTTAAGTTGTCATTGTGTATTAAAGCACGAAGGTACAACGAAATTGCATATTTATACCATTCAAAACCGTTTCAGAATAGTTTCTTCACGTCTGTTTATATTTAATTGGCTCTTAGTTAAGAAATACTGTATAATAGAAGGCAATTTAAATATGAATAGTCATAAGTTGTCACTTGAAAATAAATATTTCTATATTTGAAAAGAAAATTGCAGCTTCATAAATAACATTTTCAGCTATTTATTTAAAGTTTCAACATTTCAAGCAACATTACATGAAATTTATTTATCCTCTTTCAAAAAAAAAAAAAAAATAAGAAGAGTAAGTACTATTTTCTATAATAGAAGATTATCCAAGAAGGAAAAAGTTTTTGTTATTAAATTTGTTGCTAAATGCATACTTAGCCCAATAGTAAAATTATTGAATTTTACTTGCAGACCGGTTGAAAAATTGAAGGATAATGCATACAAAATTATTTTAGTTTAACAAATACCTATTATTTTACTTGTTCTAGGTACTTTATTTTTAACACGTAAATATAAAATATCTGTAGATATGAATTTTTCTTTCTGTTTCAAAATAATGAACGAGTAGAAGTTAGATGACGAGATACAATAAAATTCTTGGCTTTTAAGTTATTCTCAAACTGCAAAACTAAACTCCTACATAAATACCTATTTTCGGAAAAAAAAGTCCATGAATAGAAAGCCTGGAGACTCCTCTGCCGTAGAAAGGGGTGGACCTAGAATGCAAAAAGCAAGCAACCGGTAGAATTCAGATTTGACTCAGCCTTCTACGCGAAAGTGGTTTAAAAGCCAAAAACCAAAACATTACCGACATTGCGCTCCCTCAACCATCCCCATGCGCGAGCACAATCTCTTTTTAATATATAAGTATGTACGTCCACGAGCGGTATGTGGCTGACCAACATGACTGTATATTTAAACGAAGTTAATATGTGAAAGGCAAAACCCACCCTTGGTTGACTTGCGGACTGTATTTTGGTGTCCTGTCATAATTTATAATTCTATTATGCTGTAGGCAGCAATAAATTCCTTTACTCATTTTGATACAAATAAATATTTATCTATTAATAATAGGTAAGTAAATCACATATTTTTATTTTTGGCTCAATACAGGAGGTAAAATCAAAAAATTATTCCCTATTATTTGATTTAAGTATAGAGCAATATGTATTGGACCATTAGCTGATTGCTAATTATTTGCTACAACAATGAACATGGTACTAATTATTTAAATTGTCTTTATGATGGATTTACAAGGTTGATGCATGGTGTTAAATTATGTCTATTCTAATGAGAGAATCAAAAATTTTGCGAGCTAAAAATTAGAAAAATATGTTAAATGAGGCGATTACTTAGCCTGGAAATTTCGCAACTAACGTTGACAATATTGTATATTGTTTCAAAACATAGGTATACTTCTTCAACTATAGCGAAACACCCTGTACATATGTACATACATGTTATAGGATAAGTGAATATTCGCGCTGAATTGAGATTGTTTAGTAAACGGAAATCGATGTATTAATAGGTAAAATTTAATTCAGTCAGTGTGGATATTGCCCTAGGGAGAGGAGTAGTACTAGTATTATTAGGATAGTCCAAATTACACCAACACATTTAGGTACGTGCAATATGTATGCACATGCATGAAACAAAGTAAAGCAAGCCGTTGCGGAAGGAAGAGAGACCATGAAAATTTCTCTCTACTGTCTGTGCTTACATGCTTAATAGCGCAACAATATATTTAGGACTATTCAACTAATTTGTGCACAAACACAACAACTTTTCAACAAGTTTGAAGTGACACGCATGAGTGTAAGAAAGTGTTCAAGCAGAAACCTATAAATAAGTAGATACTCGTTCAAAGTGAGTAGTAAATTGGTATAGTTTTAATGTTATAAATGTGGAGGGGAAGAGGATGAGAACGAAGAACGATGTTGCGTGAGGCTGGAGGAAGGTGAATTAGAAATAGGACGAAAGTATTTGTACTGTACACTATATATGTACTTACTACCTATATATGTGGAGTTAAATGTACCGAACAATTTGCGAAATTTTAATTAAAATATCAGTTTATTTACGTTCACTATTCACGAATTGCACGCTTTAAGGGTTAACGCGCTTTCAACTAAAGAGAGAGCCGTCGCCAGGACCGCCAGGATACGATTGCGGGAATGTCCTGCGACATGTTTGAAGATACGATTGCGGGAATGTCCTGCGACATGTTTGAATTTTAATACGTTTGCTATGTTCACGTTCACGTTCACGTTCACACACCACACAATTTAAGTATATTCATGTTAATTTAAAGTTAGAAGTTAATCGTTTTAGACATTTTAACAGGGCCGGTTTAGATATTTTAAGCGCCTATTTAACTGAAAAAACATCAATTTAACCACAAATATACAGAGCAGTTTTGGTTTGGTTTTTTACAGAGCCCCTAAGCGATCGCCTTGCATTTTAATATACGCGTTGTAGGCTTAAAGAACACAATACTGCACATAGCCTGTTGAAGCACACTGTATAATTAATACTGGCTTGTATATGAGTTGGTACATCCGCAGATCGGATGTGCCGCTACAACATAGCCCACGAAACAAAAAAATAATAAACATCCTAGTTTGCTAATGAATTTATTAAACTATTTGTCGTTTTAAGAGAATTTAACTGAAATTGAAAATCAGAGTTGATAAATTGATATACAAAACGATTAAATATCTACTGTTTTCATTAGCATCTTCGTTGCATTACGCCATGCTACAATGGTTAATTTAAATTGTACATACATTAATCCTCACATATCCTGGTTAAGTTGAAATAACGTTTTATCCATGTAATTAAGCTACACTGGAAATTGCGAGTATTGTTGGTTGGTAGGTATCCACCTATTGCGTGTCGATATATTTTCGTACACGTAAATGGAAACGTTTTAACTCTCGGGATAAACAAGTTGCGTGCAAATATATACCTACATATACATACAGCATATTATGCACATATATAGAAAGAGAGAATAATTACGGTTGCTTTCACCATAATATTTGCTATCGTCTTGGCCCAAATCCACAAGATTGATTTTTATTTCAAATAATTGAAAAATATTTCTACGAAAAATTAACAGGTATTATTTTTTATGATACAATTTTTCGTAAAAATAAAGGGAATTAATGCATACAGAAAGTTGAATGAAAATAAAGTAGTCGCTATGATAAAATCCATTCGTGTTGTCTCTGTCCTGGCGTTCCACCGCGTTGTGGTGTCCTATTTAATTAATTTACAACCTTGTCCTTCTGTCTGTTTTTCAAAATTAACGCCGACGTGATAAAAGTACCTACATAAATTCTGTCCTACTCATATTTCTTCTATTCTAAGTTGCATCAATTGATAAGATAATTCTTAAAACTATTATCATTGTTTTGGCTATAGAATGGTTGTACCTATAAGTAGACAAAATATATTAGGCCTAGCTAGGGAAAGTTAATAAATAATAAATTATTTTGCATTGTGATTAATGGAGGTAGGACAGTGTGGCAATAACACGGATTTGTACGGAAGACTTATGCTAAACAATTTTTTGGTTGAATGAATTTCTAGCCGGTCGGTCCGGTCGCGGCGCTTTGCGATGTCCAGCTAGAGCACCCGGGTATAGTGAACGCGCACTAAAACGAGAATGGTTAGGGGCCACGCAATCTCTACCCGGTTATCCCATTATTTATCCACCTCCCTAGACAGTTCCCATAGTCCAACCTTAAATTATATGCGAATTTCTACACTTCCCGGCCACCGGCAGGGAATTTTAACACGATTCTTTGTTTAGGCGTACGGGCGGGTAACGTAACAACAACACGCTGGGGTGGCATGAAAAATTCGCCAACTCGCACCATCACTACCTATGCAACCACTTCAGTGCACACATTCTCAGCTCCAACACACTCAAAGGGAGAGAGATAAGTGTAATAAGTACAAAATATACAATGAGGACGAGAACTAGAAATTCGTTTCATGTGAATGGTTGAATGCAAAGTACTATACGTGTGCCAGAGCAAGAGTTGTGTATACATTTTTGTACGACACATTCCGATTATGAAGCCGGTTGGACTTTTTTTTCCGCATGTTGTTTTTTCGGTGTTTTTGTGGTGTCATAAAAATGAAAATTTCCATCTCTGTCAAATCTACCTACACCCGCCACTAACGGTTTTGTCTCATATACCCATACCCACATACATTTATAACATAAATGAAAGGTAATTCAACGAAAAAAACTAAAATCTCGACGCTATAAAGCAAAGAATTTAATTAGGATTCGTCGTCGTTCATGGGGTTTTCGTTTTAGACTAGGACCGGAATAATAAATAAGTTGGTAATAATACTTGGAGTGGTTACTGTAGTAAGTATGTACGGCCTAAGGGTATCAATCGTTGTGAATACAAAAGGCTCCCATTGCCGAATAAAACGTTTGAAAGGAGAGACAGTTCGTGTGGAAAAAGAACGTGACCAATAACTACTTTTGAGTATTGTTACTCCTTGGCTTTCCTCTATAGTCTACAGTCTTGAATGTATATGTCGACTTCGATGTCTTCGCGACTTACTTAAACTATACTCAAACTCCCACTCTCTTATTACCAGAAGATCCCTTTATTGTGATCTAGCACAAGCAAACGTTTTATTCTTTCTCTTTCGCTTTTCCGTTAGTTTCCTAATTTAACCATCATCAAAACGGTATGCCCTCCGTTCATTCATTCATTCAAAAGCGTTCGCATTTACTTCATTTTGTAAAGCATTCATAGGTTCAGATCCAGGCTTAGCGTTAGCCCAGAACCAGACAAGAGAAACAAAGAAAAATATTTACACTTTAATACATATAAGTAGGTAATACGGTACGAGTTATGCGGTTAATTTGGTCTAACGTGGAAAATATTTCAAATTGAATAACCTCGACACGTTTCAACTTGTATCTGTTGTATTATGTGTTTTTACGTTAAACACATAATACCTAGTTGTGTGTCGGTGGAAAAACCTTATTTTGGTTGTGGTGGTTTTCGTCAGTTAACAAGAAATTTATTAGCTACCACACGCTTTTTAATAACTCGCCGTGTCTTCATTGCTCACATAAAATTATGTTAATAAACCGTAGGATTTTCCAACAGGGCGAATATACCTACCGAAAGAGATAATATACTTACAAATTAACCAAAAAGAATGTTACAACGACCAGGAGCACCCCAAACTGGCGTCGTCCTGTACTGGTCGTTCATGAACATGATGAGTCTTAATATTAAATAATAATACTAATAATAGTAATAATATTGTTTTATTACATTAGACATTATGAGCAGCTTTATTATTAATCTTTGTGTACCTACGATGTTAAAGACTTGTTTTTTATTAATGTTTATTAAAAATTAAAATTACAAAGCTGTCGGGCGCAGTAAATTACAATTTGCTGATGAAGCAAAAAGAAAGCAACAAGGGCGTGTAGGTTTTACGCAAATTGTAGCACCATCTTAATGTTCGGATTTTATGTGTACACTAACTGAATTATTAATTTCAGAGTTTCGGTGTTGAGACTCCTAAATGATCCAGATTCTCCAAGCCAAATTGAAATATTATTTCTAAGATTTATTATTAGGTATATTTACTTAACTAAAGCCAGGGGCGGACCGCTAACTTTAGCAGCCCTGTGCTAACACTGATTTGTAGGCCCAATTAACAAAAGTCTGGATACTTGGACGATCAAATATGGCAATCAAGTGTCTCGGACTCTGTAGGAGCTGATGACCAGTAGCGTTAAACTCAAATTTGAACTTCTCGCTGTGTACACCAAAGTCAAAATTATGAGTGGACATGCCGACGGTGATGGTGAAGAGTTACACAGAACAATTAAAGGAAAAAGTGAAGAGTTTCAGGAGCGCTACCACGGATGGGCCTTGTTCGAGGAGGCAACTACATCAAGCTTCCTACGGACATCGAGCGGAAACGTACGACTGTATAAGTTCACGGGGGGTGCAAGCGAAGGGGCCCTTTGATTGAACGGGGCCGTGTCCTGTAGCCCATAAAGACCAGGCCTCTGACTAAAGCGCTCTAAGCAAACATGAGTCACGGAAAATATTTGAACTAAATTCTTTTTTGCGGGAAATTTGTCTGATCTTAGACGCTTAATAATAAAATAGCGAGATTCTCAAAATCTACTGCAGTGCTGAATACGCTAAATTTCATGTTTGCTTAGAACATGTAAAGGTAAAATACTTAATTCCTGGGTCTGCAATAATGTGGTGTATTTAGTAATAAGCTACCTAGGATTTATGTATCTATAAGTTTGGTCTTTGAATATGTTCTAAGCATCTAAACCTAAACAAAATTGTATAATATATTGAGTTAGTACTTACCTGCAAATCAAGCCTTAGCCAGACATATTTTTTTATATGTTTTGGCTGCATGTATGCGATAGTCCATACAAGTCTTCTCGGTACAGTTTTAACACCCAGATTTCGGCACTCTTTATTACTTTGTGATACTTCCTCCAGGACTAGGACTACGTATGTATACCTATAGGTATATCAACTGAATTGAAGGTAAATAAGTAAAAACATTAGAAAAAGAAAAAATGGAAGAGCTACATACAAGAGCGATCCAAAATGATTGACAACCAGATGGCTGAGCCTGAGAGTAATTCATGAATAGGCAATTTGGCACTCACAATTTGTATCGCTCTGTATAGACTTTGTAGTGGAAGTCAATTGTGAAGCCAGTTTGGAGGAAATAGGCAAAGTCTAGTAATCTATGTAAGTAGGACAGACTGTCGCCACATAAAATACACCCGACCATTTAGTTCCTCCCACAGGAGGTGAATCAATACTTATAGGCAGGGGCAGGTATTGGCTTACAGGAAATCTAAAGGACAATTTACATAATCTACAATGGGGTTTGTCAAACTTTTTTTGCTAAGAACAATTAACACGATTGCATTTTGTTCATGCAATCCATTGCATTTATTTGTGAACGCATCTGAATATGTGTAAAATTTAGCTTTGCAGAAAACGGTGGTGTCGATGTGCATGTGATCAAGACGATTACACGAGAAGATGCGGATACACGCACCTTGGGAGCAGTTCCTGCATAATTAATTGGTCGCTCCAGACGCAATTCCATATGCTTCTGGTACTGATGGTATGCACAACCATTTTTCGATATTTGTTTCTGCTTCATATATATGTAAGTACTTTCGGGGATATCGATGTCGACCCAATATTTAGGGATATTATGGTTATTTAGGGGATATTTAGAAACGTTTTGGAATACATTATGCGCATTGGATATCATTGGTATGTACGACCACACGGTCGTTTCTTGCATTTAGCGTAGTCATACCATTGGGAAATCGCAACGGATCGGAAATATCAATGGAACTGTAAATAGATGTGAGAATGAATGTGACTATGCTATGGGAATGAGTGGACGATGATACAATTCCGATATCAAGCAATAATCATAATTTATATTCATATTTGTGTGTACAAAGTGGGATTGTACTACCGCGGTCACAAGTCGTGTTCTAAACTCCGCCCAATTTCTGTGCTTGCAACAGCAACAAATTCAGTCTCCGTATTTACACTACCAGCCAACGTCTATGATATTAGCCACAGGTCAGTACTGACTTTACAACTTGAAGTTTCATTATTAAGTAAATGCGCAAAACACAATACAGTAATAGCATTATGCATATACAATGTCGATGCTGGACAAATGGACCAGAATGTATGGTAGACTAATGCGAAAACATACAACGTTGAACCAACAAATCATATTTTTGAAGAGATGCCGACAGCACAATTTACTACCTAATTTCATACAATTCGGGATCAAGACCACTTCGGATCTT
>JARJEB010011698.1:0-16673 GCA_030264535.1 Liometoxenus newtonarum | reverse complement strand
GTCATTTTTTTCAAACATCTTTACACTTTAATAGTTATTTTTAAAATTTGCGTTCATAATCATAATAAAGCTATTCTAGTACTGAAAGCGGTTTCTTAATGCATCTATCCTTCTATATCTATCATATGCAATGCTTTTTTATTTCATTAAGAAACAGTACGTAATGGAAAATTGGAGGCAGAATAGGATAGACAAAGCTAGCAAGATACTTTTTAAAATAACCTTGACACTTGAAATTGAAGTATGAAATGACAATATTTTTACAATTGTTACTGTCACCAAAATTATTTTTTACTAGAATAGCTTTATTAGAAATGCAAATTTAAAAAAATAGTGTAAGCAACTTGTATCATAAGTCGTTTTAAACGTTCGCCTGTTCCGAATCACTCGGCGCTACGCGGCTCGTGATCGAAACTCAGCCTCACGTTTAAAAAACAACTTATGTATGATACATGTTGCTTAAACTACTATTATAACATTTTATATTACTGAATTAACATTATTTAAGTTTAAGATGTAACAAAAATTATAGTTTTTATTAAACTTTTAAACAAAACAAGTTATGGCTGCATTCACAAGCATTGACGGTTTCTTTTTATACATTAATTTCAACTTAAAAATTTATTTGTAAATTCAAACAATTTGTTTTTCTTATAAAATTTCCACTTCCTTTTGTTTTATGTTCGTTAAACTGAATCAAATTTTCAGTTTTGAACTTCAAATAGGTACGTATTAATGATTTTCATATAAAAATAATCAAGTACATATATGGAAAATAGTAAATACATTTTCATTAACGTAGATCAAGAGACGCTTTTTGTGTTTTGAATTTGTACGTTCATCGTTAAAGCAAAAATTGAGATAAAATAGAAATTAAATTACCGACAACTTCTAACTAGAATTATAACAGTGAGAAAATCATTTTATACACACAAATAAAAATAACATAACACATAAAATCAAAGACTTGGGCCACACAAACGTATCTTGTTCCTCCGCTGCATTTAAAAAATACGTGTTCTGGAGGAACCGATGCTTTTTCGTTGATTACGATTGTGTGCCCTTCATCCAGATCTAGAGGAATAGTGTGCAATTGCAGTTTAAAAGTTTCTAGTATACACGGTGTTCTAGAATAAATGCAACTTCGTCAATGAATATTAAACTTTAAAGATTTTCGAATAACCGTAATATTTCTAGAATACCGTGCATTCTAAGATATAATTTTTAATAAATATATACTATGACTTAAATTAACGGATGGACAAATGTAACAACAATAATCGATTGCATTAAAAAGAGAGGAAAATAGAGAGAAACAAAAATAAAATATTTTAAAGAAAACAGTTCTTGGACAATAAAATAATAAGACTAATAAAAAATTATAATCTCTGCGATATATTTAGTTCTACTTAATTAACTTCATATAAAAAATAAAAAAAATCGACGAGCCTGTTGGAATCAGATATTTCGGTATCTGTAGCTGGTGGCTATTAACGTTGAATTTAATGTTTGCGTTTTCAATTTTTTTTTTAAACAAATTTCAATATAAATTTTAAAATTAAAATATATGTACTAATAAAATAATCGAAGTATGTTGCTCCGGTGAGCCTAAATTTCTACATTTACCCGATTGTACGCTTTACGAAATGTTTTTAACGTTTCGTTCAGTTTGTTTTTGTCTTTTATGTTATTTTTTTATTTTATTTCTGTTTTGTTATTGTATTTGTATTCATTATGTATTTCTTTTGTCTCGATTGGAAACATTAGTTTCTATTAAAATTAAATCGACATTAAAATTGTGAATGATAAAACTCTTATCAGTTCAGTTTCACTGTTCACTGCGTGCACATCCGACACATATAAAATGTTACTATAATAGAGACACTATACACTACGTCCGTGCAGTTGCTAGAACATGATCGGCTTATCTTTCGTTTGACTGATGACGAATGCTGTGAAGCGTTTTAAAAACTTTGGGTATTCACGTTTGTACACTGCACGTAGGACAGAAGCTGGTGCCCATCCACCAGGATTTACTGCAACAATTTAGTAGGATTTATGCAAAAATTGTAAAACATGGTAAAAGATACTTTAATAAGCTGGAGGTGATTAATGTCCGGACAATTATGTACGAATAAATGTTCGGACATTTTAGGGCATTAATCATCAAACATTTTTTCAAATTAATGACATTTTAGGTTAGAGATGAGCGATGGAGTTTCCATTTTGGACATTATGACATTTAGGATATTTAAGTGGACACGACACTTTCATAAATGTCCGGTGGTTGGGGGAAACGCAGACTTGTGACCAAAATCAGGCACAAAAGCCCATGGTCACAAATTAATTCTAAAAATAAAACATTGTGAGCGAGTTTGTGACCGGTTTTTGCCAGAGTTTGTAAAATGTTTCAAGTTTCAAACATGATCAAGTTTCATTCTACAATTTTTAATTTTTATAAAATCGAAAGAATGATATCCGTATGTCTCCTAAAATGTCATTTATTTCAAAAATGTCCGGCCATTTATTAGAATAAATGTTCAAAAACTAAATGTCCAGTAGAGTATTTTAGGTAGAGATTAGAGATGAACAGTTTCCATTTTGGACATTAGGACATTTATGTGGACACGACACTTTCATAAATGCTCGTAAATGTCCGTTGGCGGGGGAAGTCCAAGGCCACAAATTAACCTTAAAAATAAGTGTCCTAAAATGTCTTTTATTCGGAAATTTAAAGAATAAATGTCCGGACATTAATCATTTCTAATTTTAGGACACTTAAACGAACATCACACTTTCTCACTTCTTATATAGACATTTTTGTGACCTTGGATTTACTGCCTGCATTTTGGTGCCAAATCAGAGTTTCAACCATCACCGGACATTTATGTCCTAATGTTCTACATGGAAACCTTACATGGCTCATCTCTAATTTTTAGTTTTACTTACCAACAGAACAATAAGTAATTTTGCAGGTGACATTATTACGCGTAATCGGCGCACCATCTTTTGGAGGATCAATTCGCGTCTGGCAGAGTAAACACACAGTTAGAAATATTCGTACGCACTTTCCGCTATTAATCTGTAAAATTCGATTAGAAATAATTAAATCAATCAAAAACCGATGAAAAATGTAACAGTAAATATCCAAATTTTTGATGTAATATTAATACTTACAGGATGATTCGGATGTTCTGTAGAATTATTAACAACGGCCCACATATCCGGTCCATCTCGATCTTGATCATTGGGAAAGCGCCGCATATGTGACCAAAACAACGATTCGCGTTGACTCGCTGGCCATATCCGCTTGTGCACTTGATAAAAAGATAATGTATCATCTGCTATTGTTTCCAGAACAGTCATATTTTCTAAGGTTGCTAAAAATATTATACAACAATAAATATTAAATCATCAAAGTAAATTTCTATTTTTTTTTTTGTGATTCAAAACTTACTTTCCCAATCATATCGATATTGGGGATTGAAGAAAAAGTGACATAACTCGTGACCCGTAATGCCTTTGACCGTATGGACGGCTTTCAATGGATCCACAACCATTCCGTCCACCTCTTCTTCTCGCCGATACATTCGCATCTCACCATCTTCGGCAAATAATTGCCAACCAACTCCTATTTCTCCCACGCCAACACGTGCCATATCCACTTGTTGCTTTACTAACTTATCAATCTGTGTAGAAAATTATTTTCAATTTTAATATACATTTACGTTATTTCTTTCTTGATCTAAAAATTGTTAATTACTTACCTCAGGCCATAATTTATGTTGACATGCAGGTGATGTAGATTGTGGTGTAATAGGAACCAATCCATTCTTGAGTCGTTCGCGTAGTTCCTGCTCTTCTTCCATTTTATCCAAGCCTGATTCGACGGCATCGTAAAATTCATCGTCGGCAATTACACTGTGAGGTCCTTCCTGCAAACAACATGTTTTCTTAATTCACATAAGTACTGAAATACGATTTCGTTTCAAAAAATTCATGACGTCAATTTCTTACTATTAAATTAACATAACTGTTCTGTTAGTACTTGGAGTAAGTAGTTTAATATGGGTAACTTACACGCAACGCCTTGGGCATCACCATAGAGAACTTTGACCCTTACAACGAGATCAAAACTCCCAATAAATTATAATTTCAAATTCAAATTACACTTAAAAATTTACAACAGACACAAGAACTATTTTAAAACAAAATGTTGAAATTTTGAAGCTGCGAATTGAATAAATAACAAAAACAAACACGTATTAATGCACCCACTGTTATTGGGGTAAACTTTCAATTATTTTATTATATTTCAATATAAACTTGACTTGACACTGTGATAACCATGGCATAACTAACAGATCTGCATAAAAACATATCCATACTCGGTGTGTAAACAAAGCAGAACAAAGTGCAAATGCAAGACGACGGGCATTTATTTGATTACAATTAACATGTGATAAGAAGTAGTGTGAGAATACGAATGACGAACAAGCAAAACAATGCACCGTTGTTTTACTAAGTCTACAACCGAATTGATTTAAATTAATCAATTCAATTCAATTTAATAACCATATAACGAAGAAATAATTATTCACAGTACGTCGTATCAGCGTGCCGTCCTGTCTACACATTTTTATTTCATATAAATTTGTATGCGCAATACGTGTTTATAAAACTTTCGGTTGCAATTTAAAACAACACCGTAAGGACTATCGGCAAAAACGAATTCTAAAATGTGCCATTTATTTTTTTACATAACGCATAACACTAATAAGTTATTCTAAACACTTTTCTTCATGTAAATCGTATGATTCGCATGAACATAAAGCGCCAAGTCTAGATTAAAGTTGTAAAATTGAGTAGTAGACGTTTTAAAGTTAGAAGTAAAGTAAGTAATGTAAATATATATGCTTACAACCTGTAAGTTTAACTTATATAAAATAACTAAACTAGAGTTAGTTAGTAACCGCAAGTTGGTAATGTTTATCTACTGCGTCAGTGAGTGAAGTGATTATATTAAAACAATAAACGAAGTAACGGTATGTTTACAAATATTTTTGACTGAAGTAATTCTGTTTTTGTAATATTGGGTGTTTCGAATGATTATCAGACTTATTTCATATACCTATCGATCCTCGGTATTCGTATTGAATTGGAAAATTTTATAACATTACACTGGCAAATGTGGTTATTTCGACTAAGCCAGCGGGAATTTGTAACTTGCCTGAATTCTAGTGATGGCATTTGCACCGGGTGCAATCGTTTGCACAAATTTTATGCGTTCGATGTCACTCTTACTCTGAGTAGTTCGGAAGTACATTGATCAGGTAGGAACTACTCTGAGTAGTTTACAGTGGCATAACGGAAGCAATACACCGGGTGCAAAGATGAATGCCATTGGATGGAGTGTTATTCGCCAATAAGATTGATAAGATTCAAATAATTCTAAATTTTTATTTTATAGCGGGAATCTGATTGCACATTCAGGGTGCAAACGTTTGATTGTACCCGTTGCAAACTGTGTTTATTGGAACGGGAGCAATCCGTCATGCTGAATTAAAATATGCATTTTTTTTATATTCAAACAATTTCACACTGCAATCATTCATATTGTAATTACACAATCATATAAAACTGAACGTTTTTAACCATAACGTAACACTTCAGTCCATCTCTTTCTTTCTGTCCTTCTGTATTCTATGCTTTTACTGTTTTTACCTGAGGTTTTTACTGACAATTGTTGTTTTGGTTGCATAAGTTTTGAGATTATTCGACATGTACGCTACGCATGACTTGCGGTTGGCTCTGCGTTCGGCTTATTCACAAGCAAAAGTAATGATTTCTTGATTTAAATTGCAATTTGTGTGCAAAAAATTAGTGTTTGCAACTTTTTGCGTTAGAAGGATCTTTTATGAGCTCGTTTTATTACTCACACTCGCTACTTAACGCAACTTGTTGCGAAATATACTACATTAAGTTTAAAGTTTATGTTTCTGCAGCCCTGCAGCTGTCCAGAACTTGTAATCTCCAACCCTACCCCTAACATATGTGTATAAAGGTAATTGTAACTATAAATAATTTAATTAATTAGTTTTATGGATTATCCATGACATTTCATTAGCTTGTTTTTCGTAGTAATTTAATTATGTTAAAAAGTAGGTAAACTTACACGCTCAAATCGTATCGATTTTTGCAACTGCAAATGACGCTTGTACAAACAAGTAATCATTTCATCGCTGGTGCCTTTCGGTAAATTTTCGAATACAGTTTTAGACATTTCAAACAATATTCAATGTCGCGAATAACAAAAAGAAATATGCACAAAAAGCGTGTTAATTGTATAAAAAGAGGTAGACAGCTCAAACGACATTTACAAATATGTCGTCAAATGTCAAAGTGTATAAATAAAATTATTTTAAGTCAATGCGAGAATGTGAAAGACTTATCTCACTGTAAGATAAGCCATACATAATTAAAGAATTAAAATAATTAGAGTATTTAATTATATTTATGCTTTCCTATCTTGTTATTTGCTTTGAGCAAAATAAATAAATACTTCACAATTATAATTCTAAGTTAATTTGCTAATTATAATTATGCATGGCTTATCTTACAGTGAATTAAGTCTCTTTGAATCTTGTTAAGTGCTCAAAACAAATAACAAGATGGGAACGGATATAATAAAAATCTTAGATAAACAAATGGAATTAAAATATGATTATAAAAAGTAATACCTCTAAGTCAGGTCCAGGATGAACATTGTGTACTTTCTGCAACTGTTCCAAATAGCTTTTCGCCAAATGTTCGATCCGACGTCGGCGATCAGTCTCGCGCTCCAATCGTTTCAACCAAGAATCTTCACGTTGCATCACTAAGTCAACACAATGAGCCACCGTATCTAGAACGGCGACAGTTGTTGTTCTAAATGTGATTGCTTCACCTTTGAAATCAATTGCGGGTAAATCTGCAATGGAATGAACTTTATGAAATAAGACTAAGTAAGGCGGTAAAAATCTAATATTACCTTTGACGGTTGTAATAGTTGTATTTGTGTCTTTACTGGAAATATCTTTGGTACCTTTTGTTGTTTCATCGATTTCGACGCATATATCGAAATATCTCTGGAGAGTGTCAATTTGTCCACCTAGAATGTCTTTAAACGTTTGTAATTCCGCTAGTTTTTCTTGCAAATTGCGTCCGGTTCGTTTGAAACTGCTCGACGATGCTGTACTGAACGTGTTTGATTGTAAACTTACTGATGAACCATGTCGTTTTAAACTGTTTTCTGACCCAGTGCCATAACCAGATTCAGCCTAAAATCAAATCAAAATCAGAATAAATCAATTATTTAAATCAACTGGAAAATTTCAAGGAGACATAGAAATAACTCATTCGAGGCTCTATTCATAAAAAAAAATTCAAAATATTTATAAACAATAACGTTATAGCGTATCTACTGTGGTGATAATAATAACACATAAAATATGTATACGTAAACGCAGAATATGACTTACAACTTAAAAGCAAATACAACAATTTTCCACTGAAATGGATAAATCATGTAATTATAAATTCAAAACCAGAACATTTCAAGTCTAGACAGACGTCAATGCGATCTTCAATATAAAATAGGATGTTAAGTCTTGAATTTTATACGCTATATCGTAACGTGGCTACAGTTGTATCGTTTAAAACATTTAAAAGCAACAAAAATAAACCCACTGATAATGAGCAATCAATCACATACGTATACAATTATATATTGTAATTTAAATTGCAATTATCAAGCCCATGTAAACTGTTTAGACTTTAAAGCATTCATATACATATAAAAATAATTGACTAGTATTCCTTACAATTGTGATGATGTAATCGTAATGTTTTTAAGTTATGGTTGTTGTTTCTTTGTTACTTGTTGCATTGTATTTGTATTTATATGCTACGCTGAATTCATAAAATCTGCTATTCAATTTGTGCACAAGGTCGTGAAGCAGCTGAACGCCTGAACATTAAAGATCTATCTGATCTAGGTGCAGATGCCACATATTTTTGGTGACCTTCCTAATTGATTTAAATTAGGACACCATAGAAATACCAATGATTGCTATTTGTTAAAGCTAAATAAACACAAGGAAATAAGAAATGAAATCAATTTAAACTTAAAACTTTTTCTAGATCTTTGCTTTGGATACGTAAATTCTTGTTACGTTGTTATTCTAATAAGTCAACAAATGACTGCATCATTTCTTGAAAGTAGTAATGATTCACTCACTTTATATGATTCTAGTGCTTCCACCCAATGTTGTTTGTTTTCCACCGTTTCGGCTCTCAAATACCATACACAATCATTTACTGATACATCGAACCGACATTCATCAAACTCATGCGGCTGCAATGAAACAATTAGTGAAATAATTATAATAGAATTTGAAAAAATAAACGAGCTTCTTTCATTGTTTTTCTTAACCCACTTTGATTGTTGCCTTGGCTAAGGTAAGAGCACCGCGACATCCATAATTTGATTCATGCTCACTCTTGTAATAACTCAATGTCCCATTTTTTAGCACGATATAACGATCTTGCCATCCGTGTATATAATTTGTCCATTTATGTAGCACACCTTGTAACTCATGCGGTATAATATCGTTGTCGGATTCTTCACTACTGTTATGATCAGCGTCCGCCATTGTGTTAGTTTTGTAATTGTCTTTTATAATTTATAATCAATGAGTCAGCGATTCCAATTTTCAATGCGTTTGTTGAATTTACGATGAACCACTTTTGTTCTGTATAGTATAGTATGGAAAATCTATGATTCAATACTGCGCGTCAGGTGCTTTTTGTATGTTTCAAGTCGCACAATCGCGTTATGAATACTATCAATGTAGCTAAAAGCTACAACTTCAAGTCATTCTAGTTTATTTGTAAGCATAATTAATACGCTCGTTCCCGTATTTTGTGTAGGGCGCACATTGCTTGCCACTCAGCAATCAAGAGTATACTGTACGTACTCGTACAGTCTGAAATATACACAAATATATTTTTTTTAATTTTACACTTTACAATGTGATTTGCTAGGTCTCACAGTTTCCACAAGAAAATTAGTAGCGCTTGGGGCAGCAATACATTTGTAAAGGTTCTTTTACACATTGTGACTTGCTTCCTTGCTTGCAGTGCAGCTGCAGCTTACGATTGCTAATGTACATACTGGCCCGCGTTCCGATTTAGCGGACGTGTTGGAACGAGGGTGAAGTCTGGTCAGGATAAGTAACTTCACTCTCCATTCATGTACGGTCAAAACGTTAAATTTGTCTAAGTGATTCAAAATTGTTAAAACGGTAGAAACTTCTTTTGAATATGCATCGGAAAACTCACACATTGATTAAATAAGTAAAATAAACTCGTAATTCGCAAACTGGAAATATAATATCATGTTCTTCAGTTTTCAACGGCTTATAGCTACTGCGGCAAGACGAGTGACTTTTCACCTAGTCGAGACTTGGATGAAATTTTGTAGTCCGGACGCAAAAATCTGAACGCCTGGGGTGTTTCACCGAGCGTGTTTGTCCTCGATATCTGAACGACTGTACGACGCCCCGGGCGCGCTCCGGCGCTAAATCGGAACGGGCCCCATTTTTTTCAATCAGCATGAAGGTGTAGATGGACCTTTATTACTATTCATTAGGAGAGGGCGTTCTGGTAGTTTTGATCGGTAAATTAGGGATATGTATAGTAGTAGTGTCATACTGTCATGTCATGTTTGTTTATACGATACGATGTCCGGCATGTGATAGTGAACAAATGTTTATGAAGAAAATCTATTCAAAATTATGGCTAGTGAGGGAACAATTGTAAAATATTTAGTCCTATTCTTATTCTTAACGAATGCTGAAACATCGAAATTGAATGTGGCTCGAATTCTTTTACCTGTATTCGATGACATCTCAACGAATTTCACGCTAATATCAACAGACGATAACTGCTTAAAATGGTAAGGTTAACTTGGCGAAAATTATCGGAAATTTTAAAAATGTCAATGAAAATTCAATTGTTAGGACCACAACACGAGACGATGTCGTAAAACTATCGCCGGTGGATTATTGCCCGGAAATGGACTGTGCTTCCAGCGTTGTAATATCAACGAATACCAAAGAACGAAGTCGACTTACCGCGGACATTTTCGCTGAAGACACAGTCACTCAACAAATGCTTCGATGTGTTGTAATTATCGATGTTATTCATTCGTTGGCTATTACAACCAAAACCAGAGAGCTCATACTTGAAGAAGCGCCTGAAATATTTGAAGTCAGAGCGTATGACAATCAAGGAAATGAGTTTAGTACTTTGGCTGGTGTTCCATTGCACTGGTTTATTTCACCGCTTGGTCTTCACTCTGATATGCCAGTTATTAAGTTGACTCCATTCAAGGATTCTTCATATGGTACACCCGAATCTCTGGTAGATTTAGAGGAGAGGGGTTTGTGGGGCGATAAAGTGCTAATTGAAGGATTCAAAACTGGCATGTCTAAAGTTTCTGTCAAGTTATCACAGCAGGAATATGAGGATGTGAAGAGTAATGATATAATTTTGAGTGTCGTTGCCAATTTGATCGTTTTGCCACACGAGGTGTACATATTGGTTGGTGATGTCGTCCAATTTCGCGTCATCCAGGTATGCTTTAATGAATATTTATCATTCCAAAATGGAACTCAACTAATTAGTCTAGATTTTTGGGGGGATCGAATCGATACATATTGAAGCACTAATAAATTATATATTGAGAGACCGAATAATAATTAAAACTTGATGATCAGAATAGTTATGCAAGTATCTTGTTTATTTGCAGACGAGTTACGGCAGAATTGAAGAAATAAATCTAAGCACATCACAGTATTATCTGAAGGTGGAAAACGCAGATGTAGCAAGCAATGAATGGGAAGCCGGTGTCGTTAAGGGTTTAGATCTAGGCGAATCAAAACTGTACTTACACGATAAGAATATGGATTCAAGTTTAGATACCGAAATGCAAGTGCCAATGCCAAGTGCTACAATTCACGTCGTTCAACCAGCCTATATGATTCTCCACTTGTTGCCACACAAGAATTGGGTGACGATGGTGTCTGAACGTCATGAAATCGTTGCTGAAATTTATACTGAGTATTTAAAACAACTTTTCTAGTGTAAAATTAAAATTACCTAACTTTAATTTTTGTTTCTTCACAGAGATGATAGAAAATTAACGCTTGGATCCGATTTTCACATTCAAACTTCAGTAGGAGAAGGTTTTCACGTTCAAGAACGTTCATCTAATGGTAGCTGGCAACTAGGATGGACCGAAACTGAAGGCAATGCAATGGTGACGGCTATTTTAGACAGTATTGACCCCCCACTACAAGCATCTGGTGAAATTGTGATTCTTCCCCGTATCATTCTTACACCTTCTGAAGTTATTTTACCTTGGGATCCTGCAGCCAAACCCAAGTAAGTTGTCATTTTATTATATTGTTTCGAATGACGTGCAATGACGTAAATTTCTATGTCAATGTGCTTGAGAATTGCAATAATTTTACTATTAGTTTTGCACACATGTTCTTCACTTCGAGAATACGAAACACAAAATTTAGAAGCGGAATATTTAGGAGCTTTATATAATGCAAATACGGCTTCGTGTGGTTTTGGTACAATATCCTCCAACATTCGAAATTATCATGTCAATTTGTCTGATGCAAATTCCAATACCAATATTGAAGGGCATTTTGATTTTGCTTATACTGGGGATAATTTTGATCGAGTTGAAAATTTAGTAATGAAAAAAGCTTGTGATAAAAACGGATCTTTATATAATTTGGAGACACCTTTTTTGATTAAAATAATTCATCAACGACCAAAAATTGTGTATAATATGGTGTATCTTCGTGATGTTGATTGGGCACCATATGAAGAAGTTTTCTCCAAGGCTTCGGGGAACTTTATCGGGTGTTATGACAGTGGACCAGATCCAACTTGCGGTCGAGTGAAACAAAATAATTATAACGTGCCGAATAGTGAAGGGTTTTGCTGTTCTTGTGTCGAAAATAAAAATGTGCCCAATTACGATGTTCTTTCTCTTGACATGAATGCCATGAATGAGACGACAGGGGATAATGATAAGCGTCAAATTAAATACCAAGTTCGTGGCCTACAAAATTGCGACGATTTTACGACTCCTCCATATATTGATCCAGAACATTATCATTTAAGTGCACATTGTTTACGTTATAGTCAATTGAATGTATCGGTTTTTCACGTAACCCAGCCGGAAATTGTCAATTTATACGACGTCCGAATATTTCAACGTTCCAAGAGAGGTAAATGGAATCGGGCTCATTATAAACCGATTATATTATCAGTTGAAAATCCGTTATATAAAGACGAAGACTTCAAATTGGAAATGGAGATTTCTAAAACTACTCCACAAATCACTGCAAATCATTCTTTATTAGATCGTTACATTTTGGTACCTTCAGATGCTAGCATGAGAAAATGGAAGGTACCTTTAACTACAATGGGTGTTGGTTCTAAACAATATTTAGTAGTCAGTCAAGAAGAATTTGGTGACGAATGTGATAAAATTGGTATTTCTTATACGGGTTTTGCAAAACAAGATAAAAGATGTACGCATCCAAAGGGAACATGTCTGCATAATCAACCGAAACAGCTCTATGAAGAAGAATTATTATATCTTCGCAGGAATGAGACGGGCAAACATTTTTTGCAGTTTTTCGTCAATGTTTCCGATTCGTTGCCTAAGTTCAACAAAAACTCTTTCAATTGGCAATTGCATATCCCTATAATTCAAAATTTTACGTCGTCTTTTTCTATACGGACGACTGTTCACGTGTGATTTACCGGTGTTTGCTACAAAGTTAATTTATGTTTTCGTTTTTTTCTCAAATATTAGGTACGATATCGATTTAAAAGCTAGTGGAGGTGATGGCAAATTTTTATGGAGCAGTACGAACAATTCTGTTGGTATTGTTACACAATTTGGACGTGTACATACACATAATATGGGTTATTTTGAAGTCTCCGCTGCGATGCAAAAGAATCACAATAATCGACAAACTGCGAAGTATAATTATTCGTTTTTAATTATAACTTTCTTTCACTAAACGTGTATGAATTGTGAATTGTTTCAGATTTTACATTTTACCTCCATCGAAGCTTGAAGTTGTAGAATTTGTAATGGAAGCTGAAATTGGAACGATAATATTTCTCCATGTAGCTTTATATGTGGAAAAACCAAGTTATGACGGAAAACCGGCATCGCAAATTCCAGTTACAAGATGTCAAGACCTAAACTTTAAAATTCGTACCACGGATCCAAAGTTTGTTTACAGAAAGGGTTCTTTTATTGAAACGATTGGAACTGCTTGCGGAAATATTGCTATTTTAAGTACAGAAGTTGGCACCGGTAAAGTTACCATTAGTTACCAAATTGGAGAAACGAATCTTCAGGACAGTGTCTCATTAACTTTCTTTAAACCATTAAAACTACTTCAACCATCTGGCACGATTGTATTGGCCGTTGGCTCTGCTACCAATCTTGTCTTCACTGGAGGTCCAAGATCACGCACTATTCATCAAAATGCTCAGATCGACACTACTGGTGATGAATATGTAGAAACCACCGATGTAACAGACGCTCAAGACATGCCAAGCGAAGACGAATATACAGTTTTACATGTTTTATGCAAGAAATTAGGTCAAAGTAATATTACGCTATCAATTGCAAATCCGCCTTTGATTCCAAACTGCAAAAATGAAGAAGCATCGACCACGGTGTCGGTTGTATGTGGCAAACCACGTAAACTTGAAATCCAACCCGAAATTAAAGTCGCCGATGTAAATTCCTGCCCGATGGATTTGAGTTCTGAGAGGGTTGTTGTTCAAAGCAATCAAGAAATTGATTTGTTAATCAAAGTCCTCGATAACGAAGGACGAGAATTTATTAACGTTTCAAGTTTAATGTTTCATTTTGAAACAAAACCTGGTGAGCACGCTGATATTGGTTCACCTCATACCGTTTATGAAATGACTGGCGTTGTTGGATCTGCCGTTTATGCAAATAAGAGTTATCAGAAAGTAAAACCGACAATAGAAACTGGGGAAATTATTTTGATGGCCAGTATCACTGGATACAACGATGACGTATTGGCAATAAATAATATAATAGCAGAACGTCCTGAGTTTGCGGATGAATTCGACGGTGGTCCTTCTTATGTCCCAATCAACGCTACCATTTCCTTGTTATTAGTCGACGATACAATTGTCACACCCAACGAAATATCGATATACAATCATCCAAGTAATAAGATACAATTGGATGTAAAACAAGGTTCTGGTTACTATTCGATAAGCATGACTCGTGACGACGTTGTGCACGTGCAGTACTTGGACAATAATCGTAAATTGGACATAATGCCTATGAGTAATGGGGATGTTTCAATCAAATTGATTGACTTGTGTTTGGTGAATAAACCCGCTCAGATTGACATCAATGTCGTTGCGATTCATTCGATTAAAGCTGAAATGTCCGATAAGGTTGAGCTTGGCAAATGCATCACTTGCACAGTAAGTTTGTACGATGAGACGGGATATTCTATGGAAATACCCAATTTGGATCTTATCGAAATGTCACATTTATTGGACAATCCAATTGCTAGTGTTGAACGGCTTGTAACTCCAATCTCCATTCTGAAAACAGGAGAATTACAATATGTTATTTCAGGTAAGTTTCCATAACTAGTTAGAAGTGAAAGATATTTTATCGTGTATTTTGGTATGATTTGAAGGAACTGAATTGGGTGATACAAACATGATATTTTTCATTGGTGATCCGGACTTTGATGGATACGTCGCTAGTGATCCTATAGAGCTTCAAGTATTTCCACCGCTAAAAATACAGCCACGCAATATGGTGCTAGCTGTTGGGTCTGTGATGCAATATACATCCAAAGGTGGTCCTCAACCCAGTTCCGAAATGGAATATGTCGCTGCAAATAATAACACTGCAAGTATTTGTGGGCACGGGGTCGCTACTGGAATGACTGTTGGCAAAACGAAAGTAACAGCTAAATCGATTGGTACTACGCCACGAGGGCAGAAAATTATTTACACCGAAGACGCGGCTGAATTACAAGTTATCAATTTGTCGGGTGTCAAAATTGTTGCACCGGCTAATCGCTTTAAAGTAGGCTCCAAAATTCCGATCTGGGCAAGTGGACGACCCGAACAAATTACACCGATGATTCTTGCTACGATTAAGCCAGCAATTGTATTCTCGTGGAGCGTTCAGGACGCTCACATCGCACGAATTTATGATGTTGTTGAGAATTCGAAAGTGGAAGTTTCTAGTCCCAATCTTCCATTTGTTAGATTGAAGGGTATTGGAGCAGGGCGTACGGTTATTTCTCTTAATGCAACGATAATTCACAATAAAAAGACTATTGTCTATACTTCTTCGATGGAAGTTGACATCATTGAGCCACTTCAATTGATTGAACCATTAGAAGTCGGGGAAAATTCAATACATATGGCTCCAAACTCTCAAACGCAACTACGAACGAATGCTGAAGAAGACGATGATGAAATTGTTTACAGATTAATGGGGGATTCTCCATTGTCGACTGATGTACAATATAAAAATGCAGCTTCGCAACAAATAGTTACCGTCACACGCAGTGGTTTAGTACAAACAAACATTGCAACTGGCACAGCGATCGTAGTCGCTTCATCAATAGATGTTATTGGTACCAAGCAATGTACAATTATACCTGTTGAAGTGAAACCCGTGCATTACATGATGATTACGATGGACTCAAAGTGGCAACTAAACTCCGCCACTTCTCAATATTACGTACCACTTGGCAGCGAATTCGACATAATTGTCTCTTATTGTGACAATTTAGGCAACCAGCTTATTGCTTCCGGAATGGAGTCTAGTCTAAAAGCATCACGCCAGGATTTGACTAATGTCCACAGAAAATCGAATGATACTTTTACGTTAGCAACTAAAAAGGCAGGCATTACTGTCTTACAAGTTACTTCAGATTGCAACGAACGCATAACTGATTATTTGAAATTGAACGTAACGCAGGTTATTAAGCCATATGAAGTAAGTTTCTACTTTTAAATATTTCATAGAAATCTATGTGTTACATATCAGTAATGGCAAATAAACACGGTTTGCACCGGATGCAAATAAACACGGTTTACACTGGGTGCAAATAAACACGGTTTGCACCGGCTGCAAATAAACACAGTTTGCACCGGGTGCAAATAAACACGGTTTGCACCGGGTGCAAATAAACACGGTTTGCACCGGGTGCAAATAAACACGGTTTCCACCGGGTGCAAATAAACACGGTTTGCACCGGGTGCAAATAAACACTGTTTGCACCGCGTGCAAATAAACACTGTTTGCACCGGGTGCAAATAAACACGGTTTGCACCGGGTGCAAATAAACACGGTTTGCACCGCGTGCAAATAAACACAGTTTGCACCGGGTGCAAATAAACACGGTTTGCACCGGGTGCAAATAAACACGGTTTGCACCGGGTGCAAATAAACAAGGTTTGCACCGGGTGCAAATAAACACGGTTTGCACCGGGTGCAAATAAACACG
>JARJEB010011686.1:0-23599 GCA_030264535.1 Liometoxenus newtonarum | reverse complement strand
CGCCACCTATCGGCACTTAAGAGCGGTAGCCCCTGAGCCACTGACAGGGCCTGTCATCTTGCTGTCATTGGTTTGGTTTGGTTTGGTTATAATAATAAATACTTAACAAAAATTATTGTTTTTTTGTGTAGCATTTCACATTATTTACCTTCTCAAATCGCAATAATGAAGAAAAATAAGAAATTTTGTCTCGCCACCTATCGGCACTTAAGAGCGGTAGCCCCTGAACCCCTGACAGGGCCTGTCATCTTGCTGTCATTGGTAGAAACACGTTATTTCGAAAGTTGACAGTTGAGATATCTTTGACAGAGGAGAGGAACAAGATGGTGACAAGGGTTTTAAAGCAACGCTAGACACGTATTGCGTTTAAGTTTTTTAACAATATACCTATAGTTGACGTTTCGGTAGAGTTTAAATTATTTATACCCGCCATCCTTTAAGTTAAATTCGCACCGCACAACTTTCCGTCCATTACACTACGATTTCGTAGCACTAGTCGATCGTAAAAGTATAATTTTGGTCGGAAAGTGGAAACTGCACAGAAATTTAGTGATATCGAAACGTAATCACGTCTCATTTCCACTTTCCAATCAAAATTACCTTTACGATCGACATGTTCAACGAAATCGTAGTGTATTTGGTCGTAGTGTAGTGTGCGGTGCGAATTTAACGCACCGATTTATTTTATATGTAGGTATGTAATTATTTTAGAAATGCCACCAACGTTGATTTGCTCAAAATTTCAAAACTAATAAATAGAAAATTCAGTTAAATGATATTTTTAAGAAATATAATTATCATTTTGATAACATTTAAATCGCGGTATTTGGTAATTTTTAAAGTTGGATAATTATATAGGTAGCAATCGAGAAATATTGGATAGCTAATTGAAAGGTTTGCGGCAACTTATGTATACATATATAGGTGACTTAGCTTAGATAAAGTCACTTCACTATTGATTTTATTGATTTTGGGTTAACATTTTATCAAGTAAATAAATATCTGTAATTATCCGTAAATATATTTGATTTGTAGCTTAATTATAGACAGTGAGCATCAATAACATACACTGACACACACATAAAACGATACAAACGAAGATTTTGAGTTTTTTCCTATACTACTGTTTCAATTATTTTATTTTAGAAACTATGACAGGTGCTATTAGTAATTGCTCTATATTATATTCGCAGTATTAATACTTACATTTTAAGAAATATTTGTTTTTTTTTTAAATTTGATAAATAATTTATTTATTTTTCCTTTTTTTTAAATCTTTGTTCTTATAACAAATTAACAAATTCAAATTGAAAATCCATCTATCTTACCGACTGTGGAAGTTAATAATATAAAAAATGAGAGTTTAATGATTCTATACGAGTTTTAGATTACCTTTAGATTATTTTGAGCAGGCATGATTACATTGCTCGGCTTAGTTAATTACAATATTTTGCAAGTCAATTTTTGCCCAATTTTCGAATTATAGGTACCTACCTGCAATAAGCCCACTCCAACTCGCCAAGCATCAGCATATGCAGTGTGCACATCAAGCGTTTCTTTAAATTCGGTCGTAAACTATGATTTTTAAATTTATTATTGCTAAGCTAAGTAAGCATATTTTATTATTTAAAGAAGCACATCATGTCGTGATCAAAGGCACGTGCACGTTGCACTCATTTAGTTTAGATAATAATCCAATCAAATTTTCTTTTTCTTTTTGCAGGCGCAGCCCAACTAAATTTCAATCTCAATGTCGTCAAGCAAATTTCAAAATGTGCATACTTATCGTATAGATAGACATTAAAGCAATAATTTTGATTAAACGAAAAATAAGTTAAAAATTAATTATTAAATGTACCAATTAATAAAATTTCTTGGAGTATTGGATTTATAATGATAGCTTTGGATTATACATATAGATAGAGAACTTGATTATCGATTCCAGAATTATGTTTTTCTACACCTATTTATTTATATGGTCATTATTAGCATTTTTCAGTGATTAATGGTACCTATAAATCGCTACCGTGAGTTATGGATTTTTATAACTCACTAGCGTGAGTTATGGATTTTCAGAAATCACTGCATTTTCATAACATTGATCACTTACATTCGTGGATCATTTAAAGTTCAACAAGATTTAACGAATTTGAAGTGACCAATCCAACTTATCTATGTGATCTAAGATCTCGAAAGAACCCGAAGAATTCCGACAATGGCTTTAGGTATGTGTATCGCCCACCATATTATTACACCTGTCAATTGCTTCATCGAGAACATCAGAATTTGTATTTTGTGTTAAAAATAAGTGCAAAGTGTAGAAAAATTATAGTATATTCGCGATTATTGCCATTGTTCACTATGATGAAATTTGAGCCCACGAGCCGCAGGCGAGTGTCGCAATTCATCAGATCGCATCATAATCGCTCATATAATAATATACGATTAATTTAGTGAATGCAAATGTGAAGTGAGGGAATATTTTGTTTTTTACTTTTCGAAGATATTTATATAGGTATAGGAAAGTAATGTAATCGGAAAAAGAATGAAAGTCTTATTTTTCCATGATTCGTGGAGATCCGTTGACCCCAGGTCCAAAATCGACTTTTTTGGTCAGTAAAAAATGGCACTTTACTTGGTTCTCAAATCATAAATTTGCATGTAACTTGCAAAATATTGCATCTAGGAAAAACAAAATATATATTCTTGTAACGTTTTCAATTCTCTACATTTTAATACCTACAACATTTTTTCATAGGATGCATAGTTTGTGAGATATTAATTAATAAACTTTCATCCTTTACTTATAAAATAAATCGGTGCTTTAAATTCGCACCGCAAAACTTTCCGACCGTATCCACTAAATAATCAATGTCATTTCCAGTTTCCGATCAAATTACGTCGACGAGTTCTACGAAATCATAGTGTATTTGGTCGAAAAGTTGTGCGGTGCGAATTTAACGCACCGGTTTTTATAATTTATTCTGCACCATTGCGTATTAGTGCATTATTATATTAGTTCTACTTCGATATAATAGCATATAGAGTTTAAGTTGCTAATTGTTACTAATTCCCATTAATATTTTCCTTTCGCTTCCATTTTCCATATGTTAACTGCAATTTATATACGATTTAAATCGCTTCCGTTAGAACTAATTTTTATTACAAAACGCTCGTTTAATATAGGTACGCATACTTAATAAAAAATCAAACTAAATCACTTTCGCAAAATAGTGCGTAATACCTATGGATCAGCGAACGGTTACAATGGTTAATATTTTACTTGCGTAACAATTATAGCTTTGTTCCAACATACCTTCAAACCGGTTCCGAACCCTCAGATGCATGCGTAGTGAATTCCAACATTATACCGAACCGAATCGGTACGAGCACGAAAATTTTATTGTTCCAACTATTCCCGAAACGAATCAGATCAGTTCATGGACTGGACCATGTACTAAATGTCCAACACTCGTTCAGTCGATTGATTGTCCAGTGACGATGAAGTAAAGATGATCAATTAATTATAAGCGGCATTTTAGAATAATCATCATATTTTCAGATATTTTCATCAAATTTCAGTAAATACTTCATAAGAACACACGTTGTCAAATCTTAGTTTTCCTTGTTTTTGCAATATTCTTAGTTTTTTTTTCGGTAGGTGGGAGAATCCTGCATAGGATAACTACTGACTCCCGTCAGTAGCCAATGTCAGACTCTTACTGACTAAACTCCCAACTAAATACCAATCGTCGAAAAAAAATCCATGTATGGGTAGCCTGGAGGCGCCTCTGTCGTAGAAAGGGGAGGACCTAGAATGAAAAAGCAAGTAACCGCGGTAGAATATCAAGAAAAGGAAGAAGAAAGTGGAAAGATTTGGTTGTGTGGGTGATCAGGACATTAAATTCGGGGTGAGGGAGGAGATGGAATTGATGGCCGGGGACTCGTGGTCCGTCAGCTTTCCTAGAAGTTTTGCTCTGAGAAGAAGGGCAGCGTCTTCCTACAGTCAGTTTTGTGGACTTTATATAGGTAGATAGTTTCTTTTCAACAAGACACAGACCGGAAGTTTATAAAAAACGATAAAATAAGATATAACCAAATGTATTCTTATGAACGGTAACGTCTCAATTGTGATGTCATTTCGGATTGGCACAACATCACGCATGCTCACATAAATTACCAACCAGTTCATGCATCAGTTCCGATCTGTGTGTTGGAACAAAACTAGAGTAAATTATGTATAATTAATTTAAGGATTAACAAAAAATTTTTAAAAAATAATTACTTGTGTAGGTATCAGTCCATAAAATAAAATTTGTACAATTTTGGAATAAATCATGTAACTACACATAATTTACAAATTATTGGGAAACATTGCTGCTTTTTTGATTAAAAATTGAATGAAATATTTTGCTTACATTACAATTACAAATCATCCAGTGTTCCAATCCAAATAATCGGCTTAACGTTGTCATACTTCACCCCAGCAACAAAAAATCAACACCAATACATCAACAACTTTGTTTGGCTTGTTATCAGAACAAAACAAGAAAACTCTTGAACATGCTTTACATTTACGATTTACATTTATACCTAACAGACGTGTGTTTGACTTTCACCCTTATTCCATGACCATCCAGATACCATTCTATAATTTTGCTTCTATCTCGTCATCGTGCATCCCCTTTTTCAATAAGGGACTTTCCCTTTTACTCTAGTTGTCCAAAATTGATGTATGGAGTACAATATGTTCCAAAATATTATGACGAATAAGAAATATATCGGATTTTGTATCTTTAAATAAGTATTACTTATCAAAAACTAAAAATACTTTTTTTTGCACTTTAGTTTTGTTAAATTATAAATCAAAATGATTTACATTATGAAAACCGCAGCTTTCCTTATATTGAAAAACCTATTGTATATAAGAATAATATTTCCGGAAGACAAGGCTCACACGCCTTTTAATTGTCGATTTCTCATCCCTTTATCGTCACTCACATATCGAACTAAGTGTTATCGTAATAGTAATCAAATTAATCCAATCATTACATAATCCAAATTTACAGTTGACTTATTGTATTGTTACTGTTTTATTCAATAAATACCAATGTTGGTATGGTATTACCAGTGTCTAGTAACTGGTTCGAAAATAACAACGACACATGATTGATCCTGATAAAAAAAAAACAAATAAAAATGAACACGGAAAGGATGCGGAAGGACTGAAAGTGGGTGGCGCACACGACCGACGGCAACAACACGACTTACTTTCTTGCGTTCTTTACGTTAGGATTATGTGGGAAAACGTTTAGACGTTTAGTTTAGTTGCGTGTCCGTTTCCGGTCAAATGGACATGCACAAAACGTAATACCCACAAACGTTTCATATCTTTTCGTTGCCATAAGTCTTTAGGGAATTTGTCGCAGTAGCGTTAGTTTCGTTGACACTGATGAAACGACACAACAATCCCAAAATAATTAGGTACCTAATAAAAATAAATATAAACTTGGTGAAAAATTCCCCAAGTATAGGAAATACAATTAGGTAACTTCAAAAATATCGGTGCGTTAAATTCGCACCGCATAACTTTCCGATCATATAACTATTTCGTACAGAAATCATCGAACGTATCGTAAAAGTAATTTTGATCGGAAAGTGGAAATGACATGGATTACATTTTCATCTCACTAAATTTCTGTGCAATTTCCACTTTCCGATCAAAAGGGAGTCGCCATGGTAACCAGTGGTATATTCAAATCTAATTGTTCTGATTGTTACTAATACGAAAGTTTATAAATTAATATCTCACAAACTATGCATCCTACGAAAAAATATTATAGGTGTTGAAATGTCGATAATTGAAAGCGCTACAAGAATATATTTTTTGCTTTTGCCTATATGCAATACTTAGCCAGTTATATACAAATTTATGTTTTGACATCCAAGTAAAGTGCTCTTCTTTACCGACCGATTTTATTTATTTTGGCACCAAGGATATATGCCCACAGACTAAATTACAAAGCTACGTTGCTTGGTTTGCCCGGAATCTTGTTTCGGTGTATGGTCGGAAAGTAAAAAACCGATTTCGATATTTTGTCTGTGTTTTTCCTTGCGGTAAGTCGGAAAATAAAAAGTATATGATTGAAAAGAACGACCAGGAAAAGTGAATTCTGTAAATGTAATATAATCGTTACAAAACGAAAATTACAATTTGAGGAAATTGCAATTGCATGGAAACAACTATTGCTTCCAGCAATAACCATAAATGTTATAAGAACTTCTTTCTGTAGTGTGACTACTGCGCAAACTACAAGTAGCTATAGTTCTGGCAGTTATTACCGATTGACTAGATATACGATCGACATAAAAGAACTACCTGTAGAGTTTCTAACTAACAAGCCAAACAACTAACTAATGAACTCGCATACTATTCAACTAATCTAATTTTATGAGTTCATGTGTTTTCTTTTTGTGCAATAATGAATGAATACATAACTACAGTCTACATGTCTACAATAAATTTCATTACTAACAAACAACTCATAGGCGACGACTTGAAAATAGTGTGGGTTACACATTGACATTTCTTTCCTCCCTCTCCTCCTCTTCCGAGCATCTTTTCATAGTTCACGAAAAAGATTTGTGTATGTTCCCGTGTGTGGGTTGCTCGTGCACCAGTGCAACCCACAAGTCGGCGCCTATGCTAGCTGCTAGCATCAGTAGGTACACATATACTTCTGAAATTGTACAAATACAAAGTCCTCAACCTCAAGAAAACCTGTTAAAAGACAGACAACAACAAGATTGAAGATATAAAAGTGAAGTTGATTTTATTTAGGTTATTCGTTACTAGGAAGTAAGTAATTAAATATTTTTTGTTCGTTAGATTTCCGTTTCTGTCTGTTCCTGCATTCAACTATATACGCATTCAAACTGATGATTTATCGTGTGATTTAAATATCTGAGACAGAGACAAACTAAATTCATGCATTATTTTAATTTAAACTTTGAAATTGTTAAATATCGTTGAAATGTCTTTCTATATATTTTATCATTTCGAAAAATTATATATGCAAAAATAGATAAAATCATAAAATAAACCAAACAAATATCAATTAAAAGAAAAGCAGTTCAAAGATATAAGATATAGTGAAATTGAATAGAAAGGCGAGTATTCAAGAATATATATGACGTAATATCATGGGGTCAATATGCTTTAAAGAAAGAATAAAAATATCAATTATTTTATAATTGTTGAAATGCATTTTAATGTTGAAGACTTAAAGAAAATTATCAAACGCATTTGTAACAATTGTTAATAATATCAAAATATAATAAAATATATAAAGACGAGTCACGAGTTCATCATCATGATCAGCATAAGCATTACAAGTCACTTTCACTCGTTACTAGTTTTTCCTTTTTGTCACACTTTTTGCTTTAAACTCATATTTTTGATGTGAACATCTCTGTGATGATTTGCTTCGTCGGTTTTATTGAGTTTCTGTCGTCTTTTCCTCACACAAAAATTATTTGTCGTTTTTAACATTTAGAATTTAATGACGTATTTTCATTTATTATCTTCGAAAGCTTTATTGAAGAAGAAACTTATTAATACGTTCTATTATCCAATGCATATGTTCGTTGTTAAATTTATAATTGTTATTATATAAATCGGTGCCTTAAATTCGCACCGCACAAATTTTTGATCGATTATACACTACGATTTCGTAGAACTCGTCGATCGTAAAAGAAATCGGTGCGTTAAATTCGCAGCCATACCTAACCACTATGATTGCGTAGAATTAATTCTGATCGGAAAGTGGAAAATGTATATAGAAATCTTTCCGAAACCTATGGCCGGAAAGTAAAAAAATCATTTGTTATTTGAGTAACACACAGTAGCACTTTGGACTTAATAATTCTGCAGGAATATTTACATGCTGTGCCTGTGATAAAGTCTTTTTGGTACTTTTACTCGCCACTTCATTACTTTATATCTAAATGAATTCTAATTGAAATATGAAATTAACTTCCCTTCTTATTTACCAAACCAGAACCCACACCCAGGAATTTTTCGAATTCCAAATTTTCACCATCTACCAATATTTATAAAATTTCAGAAAATTGATAAAATTAAGTTTTCAAATTAAAATTTCAACTTCAAAATTTGTTATTGTTCTTTCATTATTTGATATTTGCAATTCTTTCTTGTAATGATTAATGCTTTTACAACTGGGACACAAAAAAGGATTGTTGATGCAAACAAAATTGCTGACTTGTAAGTATCATATTCAACATTTACCAATATTTATTAAAACTCAGAAAGTTGATAAAATTATGTTTTTAAATTTAAATTTTAAAATCCAAAATTTGTTACTTAATGTTCTTTCATTATTTGGTATTTGCGTTACTTTCATGTATAGATTAATGCTTTATAACTGGAACACAAAGAAGGATTGAGAAAAACAAAATTGCTGACTTGTAAGTATGCGTTAATTCGTGTTGTTATACTTTGCAATTAAAATTGTTACTTTTGAAAGTTTTTGAATTCGACTTTAAACTATAAATTTACTTTCGTTTGTTAGTAATAAAGTAAGTACATTGGTAATTATGCACCAGTTGACACAGAATACTTGTTGGTATATATTTAATAATTAAATACAAGTTTATTATTTAATAATAATTAACACAGAAAAACAGAAACTTGCACATTTGTTGTAGTTGTTTCGCAATATATAAGTAAAATTATAATTTAATATATTCTCCTATTAAATTAAAAAAAAATTGTGTGTGTGTTTTATATATAACAAAATAAATGAAGAGAAATTTTTTTTTGGGCAATTTTTCATGCGTCGATGATTGTGCGATTTTGATAAGTTTTAGTGATTTTAAAGATAACAACACAATAATAATAATACATAATAATATTAACAAAGATTTCTTACTAAAAATTAGGGGACTTTGGTCCAGTTCATTACCCGCAGTCCTTGCTGTCATCTAAATATGTCATTGAGATGTTGCATATTTTTTTTTGTTCATTTTTTTTAAACGTATTTGCCATCAATTTTCTAATTTCGTTGTTGGCCTTATTCTGAATTCGTCTTCGTCCTCACTGTAACTCGCAAACTTTAACTTTAATAATGATGATCATGGTGGTATTCTTCTTGATGATGGTGCGGTATCTTAATGGGGATATGTACGGGTACCTTGACTGGATATGGTACTTCTTTTTCAACTGGCACTGGTACTTCCTTGATCACCGGATAGGGTTTGTCGACTGGAACTTTGACCTCATATGGTACAGGCTTTTCCACTTCGACTGGTACCTTCTTGATAACGGTGAAAGGTTGAGGCACCGGTACTTTGACGTGGTAAGGTACCGGTTTCGGTACTTCAACAGGGTATGGTTTGTCAACAGGTACCTTCACTTCATAAGGTACTGGCTTCTCAACTGGTACTGGAATATGTTTCTCGACGGTTACGGTGTACGGTTTTGGAACGTGAACGGTATATGGACGATCAACTGGTACTTTCACTTCATATGGTACCTTCTTTTCCACAGTGTATGGTTCTGGTACAGGAATTTCTACTTTTACTGGATAAGGTACCCTCTTTTCAACGGTGTAAGGTTGTGGAACGTGAACTTTTACTTCATAAGGTACCTTCTTTTCGACAGTATAAGGTTGTGGTACATGTACCTTTACTTCGTAAGGACGTGGTACTGGTACTTTAACTTCGTATGGTACCTTTTTGACGACTTCGTAGGGTTGGGGAACATAGTATGGTACTTTGATGTATTCCTTTACTGGATATGGTACTTTCTTTTCAACTGTGTATGGTTGCGGTACAGGAACTTTTACTTCGTACGGTACCTTCTTTTCAACAGTGTACGGCACATGTTTTTCGACGGTGTACGGCACGGGGATCTTCTTTTCGACTATGACAGTCTTGACATGTTCGTGATGATGACCGTGATCACCACCACCGCCACCACCAAAATCGTGTCCGCCAAAGTCACCGATGCCCTCGTGAATGCCGCGCTTCTCCGGCTGCTTATCCGCTTCAACTTTTTTCGGTTCTGATTTTGCTTTTCCCTTTTCCGGTTCCGTTGGTGCGGCCAGAGCTACCGCGCATAGGCACACAAGAAATATCTGAAATTTCAATGAGAAGAATCGTTAATAATATTGAACACAGGATGACTGAAGCACTAATTGTAATTTCAAAAAATTTCAAAAAAAAAGGAAACTTACAAATGCCCTCATATTTGTTTCGTATGTGATCGTGTGGAAGGCTCTGACGCTCCTCAAACCCGCAAACTCTTTTATACCTGTTCGCTGTCTCAGGCGAATAGTTGTGAACTTTCTATGTGGTATGTAAGTACATACATAGTAAACTTCTTGCAGATGTTAACGTATGGCGAATTTGTTGTACTCAACGTTATACTCAACTACTCAACAATAATTACGTTCACATTTGTACTTATGCACTTGAAGTTAGCACAACTAAGAAAATGGTTGTTGTAAATATACTATTACATAGGCGCCGACTTGTGGGTAGCAAAGGGACACGAGAAACCCACGGCATAAGCTATGCGGTGCATAGCAACCAAACAGACACACACCCAATGAAAAGAGATGTTACTGTGCATGAACCCATACTATTTTAATGTCGGCGCATATGTCAACAAATAATTTTACACATGCTCACAAATACAAATAAAGCAGAATATTGTGCTTCATGCTGACAGTAACATAGATTAGAAATAAACGTAAAGCTATAGAAAAGCAAAGGAAATTGAAATAGCAACAACGTAACGTAACATTCGAATTGAACGAAAAGAATAAGAAAAGTAAAAAAACAAAATCGCCGAGAGTGTTTCACTTCCACATCCGTGCATTCGCGACTCATTCGATTCTTGTTTCTGTATTAATTATGTAATAACGACAGTCGCGAAGTTAACTGATTAATAAAAGTAAACAAAAGTCAGTAACACCAATAATATAGCAATAGAACTCATTGATTCATATGAATTCAAATCACATGTTGCAAATTGTTCTATATATATATATATACATAAAAACATAATAATTTAATTATAATTTACATAATCTTAATAAATATAAAAAGTTTGGATCAACCTTGATTATATCTATAATTGAGGCAAAAAAATTAGTATATTTCAAAAATTATTAAAGGTTGATTTATGCTCGCCACTTAGCACTTAACACTTAAGACTTAACATTTAACATTTAAAAGATAAACTTATGTATGCATTGGTTAATCATTTATAGTCGTCACTTAAGATTTAAAGAATTAAGCATGCTTTTTTAAAACTTGTACTAAATTTATAATGCTAAAAGCCTAACATAAATCCACCTTAAGTTGTGTACCCAAAAAATAATTTTCTTTGTTTGTTTTGAAAAATTTGAATCTCTTTGCCCCTTGTCTTGAATTCTTAATTAATCGAATATTTAACTTATTTTACTTTCCGGCCACATACCGAAGGTATGTATAGATAAGTATAGGAAAGATAAGTAATCATAAAAATTAATCGGTGCGTTAAATTCACACCGCACATGTTTCCGATCAAATCTATTATACGATTTCATAGAACTAGTCGATTCCAAAAGTAATTTTGATCGGAAACTAGAAAGGGTAGATATCACTAAATTTTGAGCAAATTCCACTCTCCGATGAAAGGGCTATATACAAATTCGCCACACGACCATTTTATGACTTAAAATGTTAGTGCACATTCTCTTCCTACTTTATCGCATAAAAAATTAAAAAGGTAATACAGAATTGTAAAGCAGGGAATGAATAGCACTCACGGGTAGAACTACGGCTGTTACAAATGACTTGCGTTAAATACTTAAAAATGAGTATATACAAATTCGCCACTTGACCATTTTATGATTTGAAAATTTTAACTTTTCTGGTGCACAAATTCTCTTATTACTTTATTACATAAAAAAGTAAAACAGCATTAAAGAAGGAAATAACACTCACGGGTATAGAACTACGGCTATTGTTACAAATCACTTGCACACAATTGCACAATTGCACACAATTGCACAATTGCACACAATTACTTGCGTCAAATACTTTAAAATGTACAGTGTTTACTAAGCAAAATTAAACAGAAGTGTAAAGAAGGGAGAATAACCCTCACGGGTAGAACTATGGCTTTTACAAATTACTTGCCTGATATACATTCTGCGTTAAATACTTAAAAATCTATCGGGACCATAAAATAAAATTTCTGTGCCGATTTTGAATAATGGAGTGTACCGATTTTGGTAAACGTGTTTGGGTAAAAGTCATAAAATAACCTTTTTGAGTGGCGAAATTGAAAGTTGCCCTAAAAATCTATGGGGACCATAAAATTGAATTTCTGTAGCGATTTTGAATAATGAAATGTACGGATTTTGGTAAACGCGTTTGGGCAAAAGCCATAAAATAACCTTTTTTGAGTTGTGAGGTGCGAATTTAACGCACCGATTTTTGACTCTTAACATTATTCAAAATATAATAACTATAAATAGAAAAACTAAATTGATTGTTATGTTCTATTAACCTAATGAATGTACTTTTTTCTGAACATCATGATTTATTGCATTCTATAACAGCGATTGCAAGTATTATTATTTTTATGTAACGAGAAATTTTTATTATGTTTGTTCTAACAAGAAACATCAAGAGTTCATAATTTTTTAAGTATAGTATTACTTAAAGTAAATATGTGAAACGGCGCAAAAACACACGAAACTATGGAAAATAAAATCACTCAAACTTTATTACTTAGTAATAATAATTGCACATTGAAATGTCTTTTCATAAAAATTGCGCAAAAAATGTCATATTCATATTTCGTAAGTTTTTAAGTAGTTTCTTATTGCTGTTAGAATTTGAAAGAAATTACTTCAATTAACTTACAACAAAAATTTACGCAAAAAAAACATTTCTTAACCCGTACGCAGTGTCAACAAAAACTTGAGCAAAAAGTACACAAAAATGAAAGAATAGATAATTTTACTTTTTGTATTATTTGTGTAATATTTTTACCTTATAAAATTACCCTCATTTATCTTAATGTTATAAGTTTTTAACTATGTTTACATGTTTGATGTGCGATGTGTCGTTTTGAAAAATAGCGCAGATGCTTGCTTTTCTTTTTGTTTCGATCAAAAAGCAAAAGGGCAGTTCTCTTGATTCTTGATTAACTCCCTAAAAATTTCGTTAAATGGGGCGTTTGTGCACTGCAGTAAAAATTATGACTTTATTAGGAAGCACGTGACACGATTTTTCAAAATTAATAAATACAGGTACGATGGAGAGAGGTTTGGTCGCCTGCGTCGGCTGATTCAACTCACCGCTCATCATTTATGATTATTATTAATATCGGTTCGGAAATTGGATGCCATTAGTTCTTGTTATGTGTACCAACAACTATAGGTATACGGTTTTAGCTAAGGTACCAATGAACTTAAATTAAAGACAACAGAACGAAAAAAAAACATGCTAATTTGGTGGAATTTACACCTGCAATCAGTATATACCTACTTGCAGATTGTGGTAAAATATCAGAAGATGTACCCTAAACACGAAGCTGTTAGAGAACTAGCTGAAAGTCAAAATGTTCAAAACGAATTTTGATTGAGCAATAAAAAAGTTTTGCGCAAATTTTATGGCTTTTAATTATCTTTTCATTTTCTTATCTTATATCCAATATTTTTATTCCACTTAATTATTGTTTTAATTTTTTTATTCTGTTTCATCGCAATCGTTAAAGTTAAAAGTTTTTTTTGAATTGTTTACCCTTTAAGTTAATTTTTTGAATTTTTTCCGATTTCCTGCACCTATTTATAAATATAGCTATGAATTTACTTCATTAAAAATTAATCAAATTTGGAACATGGAACATCCAGTATAGGTATCTCTCGATGTTCGCTCGTATCTCGTGTCTGACAGGTAATTTGATGCGTTGCATTTTCTCTTCACGAATGTTGTGAATGTTATCTAAATGTGCGGTAGTGTTTTGTTTTAGTAAGAAATGCCGATCATCGAATCACCTGTCCGTGTCCATGTCCCCGAAAAAGACCAATGTTCGCCATCCTTTCGGCTTCGAACCGTTTGTTTCGTCAGTTTCGTGCTTCCACATCTTTCCTTTCAACATATCAAAGTTTTCGTTCTAGCTAGGAGTTGTCAGCACTCATAATACGATGTTACGTGCGTAATGTTAGTTCCCGCTGGCATTTATTTTTTATTCTTTATTAGCAATTTTTGCTTAATTTCATTTTCATTTTCAGTTTTGCGCTTTCGTTTTCGTTTTCTGTTTCTCTACCTGCTGCGTCGAGGATCTTACGTGTACCTAAAGATTTTTTTATAAATTTATACCTATATCCGAAATGATTTTAAGCTCGGATGAGGAAAATGTGATTACCAAAATTGAAGCAACAAAATTGTAAGAAAAGCAGAAA
Organism: Liometoxenus newtonarum; assembly: GCA_030264535.1. NCBI lineage: Eukaryota > Metazoa > Arthropoda > Insecta > Coleoptera > Staphylinidae > Liometoxenus > Liometoxenus newtonarum. The sequence continues at coordinate 9,113 of JARJEB010011686.1, read as the reverse complement.
TTGGAATTAACAGATTATTGTAGTCTGAAAGTAAAAGAGCTTAGATCATACGAGCACCACCTGCAGATGGGAATTTAACATGGTAAGGTGAAAGGTGACAAAAAGGTGGATTATTATGTGGATTATGTGGATTATATGTGGTTTAGGTATATGTGGATTGTGTGGATTATGTTGATTATATGTGGATTACATGTGAATTATATGTGGATTGTGTGGATTATGTGGATTATATGTGGATTATTATGTGGATTGTGTGGATTATCCACATAATACACATAATCCACATATAATCCACTTAATAATCCACATATTTCCACCTTTCAGCTGCCATGTTACCTAAATTCCCATCTGCAGGTGGGTCGTATGGGCTAATCTCTTCTACTTCTGGATTTAAAAATCTATACTTAAGTTTACGTTGAGATTACACAAATGTGCGTATAATGTTCACTGATTCGGACATTAAATAAAAGTATACGTCAGATTCATTGGTTCGATTCGAAATTCGAACACACTCTCCTTCACTATTGAATTTCTTTGTTGTTGCTCATTATTTTGGCTTCTTACTTATTAACTTGAAAACAATAACAGATTTACTGATGCAAATATAGTACTTGTATAAAGCAGTGATTCTCAACCACTGTGCCGCGGCACTTTAGTGTGCCGTGAAATTCTTGAAGTGTGCCGCCCAGATCTCACCCATCCATAAGAGGCGTCAGCCAAGTGTGCCGTCAAATTTATAAATTATTAAAAAGTGTACCTTGAGAAAAAAAAGGTTGAGAATGTCTGGTATAAAGAATCAGTTTTTTCATAAGTATATGAAGGATATAATTAGTAAATTTTAGCGAAGAATTGATTCAACGATATTGTTGCAAAAATCAACAAGTTTGCAAGACAAATTGCAACGGGTTGTAAGCGCACGTCAAAAGCCGATGCAAAGTGAAATTTCTTACATAAAACATTCATTGCGGCATTACCGTGCGTTGTTGCCTCAAGCAAGCTTATAATGAATATGGTCCTCATTGTTGATTTTATATTTCAATTCTTTAAGTGGATTACCATTTTCTAATTATAAATCTAGAACGCCCATAAATCTTTTTGTACAGCGATATATGCTTATAATTAATAAAAAAGCCTGAAGATGGATTCGCATCGCATAACTTTCCGACTATGTACTATACACTATGATTTCGTGGAACACGTCGATCGGAAAGTGGAAGTGACGACATATTGATTACAATTCAATTATAATTTTTAGCTATTATCCTTCTTAGTTAGAAGGATAAGTAGAAAATTTCATGCCTATATGTACCTTGATTTGGCCGGAATTTTGTTCACAGACATGCCACAGCAAACAGAGAGACTCCTAAAATCAGTTCTTCGGTACCTATTGGTCTGCGAGAATAAAAATTACATAATTTTATTAACAAAATATTTTGTTATAAGAAATATTACAACTAAGTACAAGTATTGATTTCATCAGTCGACGTATGTATTCATTAATGCATCAGTATTGGTATTTATTATTACGCTTTTATTAAAAGCATATACATACTTACGATTAATGAATGATTGAAACCGAAATCGAATGAGATACCTAAAAACGAAACGAAACAGAAATTAAGTAACCAGGTATATTATAGTGCAGTGATTCTCAACCATTGTGCCGCGGCACTTTAGGTATTGTGCCATGAGGTTCTTGAAGTGTGTCGCACTGGGAATACAGTTACACTATAAAGGTGCGCGTGTTCGATGAGTTTTTTGTGAGATTTTTATACACACCATGAAATAATTGTTTCAAGATATCAAAATTACACGAAATTTTGCTCTCATCGTGTACGCTCACCTTTTAGAGACCTCAAACAAGTTCCTAGCGGGGACCAAGTACAATTCTTAAAAATTTATCTTATTGTTAGTGTGGCGACAAATTTTTAAGTTATCAAAAGTGTGCCTTGAGGAAAAAAGTAAAAATGTTGAGAATCACTGTTATAGTGTATGAAGCAGAACCAGCGTGTATATCGTGTATCGCCGATTAGTTCAAATAAAAACGGTAAAACCGTCATCATCGCGTTCAGCAAGTAAAAAGTAAAATACATGGCAATACAGTCGATGTATGGAGTGAGTGCAATTAACAATTAGAAAGTGCAACAGCAACTATAACCTCTCCAAAGATATACCTAATATTTACAAATAGTTAGAAAAGAAAAAGATAAACTTTTCATTTGCAAATGAAAGATTTTAATTAAAATTTAAATATCTTGTAATTTCGAATAATTTTACATAGAAAATATAATTAATAATAATGTTTTCTATATAATACAAATTAACAACTTATCTCAACAACAATAGGTCATATTTTAATAATTAATAGCGTTTTCGGTCTACTGCACTCAGTGTGCACCTAGTGCATGCAACCCACTTTTCTAATTTTGTTCGAAAACTCGGCCAGTGCAAGTTTTTTCAAAATAGTCCTAAATTGATCATTGCACTGGACTGCACCGACCCCTAAAGTAAGTGCAAAAAACAGCACTCAGTGCGCACAGAGTGCAATTCTGTTGATAGTCCGACCACTCTACACTGTAAAAGTGTGCACTCAAAGTATAGCCCGAACGCGCTCAAAATTTTCAGTGCTTGCGAGAGTGCGCGCACTGAATGCAGTAGTCAGAAAACGCTATAAGTTTTTAAATGTAATTTGTATATTCTTCCTCACGCTACAATAATGAACATATTAAAATAACGAATTAATGATCTTTAAATATAATTCTGTAATTGCTTGGATCATTTTCATATTCCTTTATAAATTATAACATTTAAAGGCATTTTCAGACTACTGCACTCAGTATGCACTCGCATGCACTGAAAATTTTGAAAGGGTTCGTGCTATACTTTGAGTGCACACTTTTACAGTGTCAACATAAAATTGCACTTAGTGCGCAGTCAGTGCAGTTCTTTTTGGCACTCCAGTCCAGTCCAGTGCAATGATCATTTTCCGACTATTTTGAAAAAAAACCTTGTACTGATTTAGTTTTAGAGTAAAACTAGAAATGTGAGGTGCACACTGAGTGCAGTAGTCCGAAAACGCTATAATTATCAATGATTTAATGATTTGTTGTTTTTCTTTTGTAGCAATCTTATTATTATTTTCTTTTTATAGGAAAGTTAACTCTCTCGACGACGGGACTCGAACCCGCAACTTATAGCTTGTCAAGGACAATCTCTGCCAATGTCAATAACATTGTCAATTATGTCTTTGAAGTTGTCATGTTGCAATCTCAAACCTTTTACTGCTATGTAGTAAAAGTTGAACTCACTTGTAAGTTATACAATAAATTATAATATAAGCAGGGCGCAGGGCCGGCCGGAGGCACACGTAAGCAACGAAAATTCGTTGGGCCCCTCGCATATAGGTGCTCCGCGCGAGAGCATTTTGCACAATTTTGCTGCATTTAAAGCAAGAACTTTATACGTAGGGCCTCGCACTTGATCGAGCCGGCCCTGAATATAAGTTAAATAAAAATGTACCTATACAAAAATGTATACAAGCAATTAGAAAAATAAATGTTTTTGCAAAAATAAAAAAAAAGTTAACTGTTTTGAATTTTGATAACAATTCATTGAAGAAGAAGATACACGAGACCGTATAAAACAAGGAAAATTCGTACTTTTATAGTTTGTCACAAAATTTAAACACACAGCATAGGTACATGAAAAAATGGAACTATATAGTGGGGGATATCTATATATGTAATAATAAACACTGTGAATTACATTTGCTGAACCTGAAGGGGTGGTTGACGATGTGTGACGTTGTTTCGCAACACCAAACACACAATTCAGTTCTTCTGTTCTATATGATCATCCGACCACAATCACCAACTTATTACATTCAACTTTTACTGCATATGTATAGGCATATTATGGATATGTCCAAGCATGATATATTCAGACATTCAGTATTAAGCTTTTGAGCTTCAAACATTTTTCCAACCTGGCTTGTTTCTACTTTTAACACACTGTTCGGACTGATACGTTTTAGTCCTGTTGTTGTTCCCATTGTCCCATAGCACTTGTTCATAAATAATGGTGCATAATAGCACCCCGGAGTGTATCGTGTCACCAGTGTAATGAGTGTCAACACTTTGAATGCCATTAAGATTGTTTTTTTCAAATTTATTTTATAGTCTCGATCTCTCATGCGATTTCATGCGAAATCGTTCTGCTGCTAAAATTGAAAGTCATCTATTAAGTTTTGCCTCAAAAATGTTATTGAAATATTTTAATGTTTTAATGTTAATTTAATTCGTTTTTAACTTTCGATCTCGACGCCCGTTTGCAGTGTCACTTTAATTAACATTTCAATAGAATGCGACAAGCATACGAGATTCAGTCGCGCATAAAAATAATAACTTATTTGTTCGTTTTCTCCCATTTTATATTTTTGAAATTCCACATTTGATATCAAAGCAGATATATAATTTGAACCCTTTAAGAGTTGAATTAAGCAAAAATCATGATAGTTATAACACCTCACTCTGACCTCACTGTGTTTGGTGTCCCTATATTATAATTTCGGGTGTTATTATTATGTTAAATTCGTCGGACTCGTTCTTTAATTTGTAAAAGGTGCCGCAAGTAGCCATAACAAACAAGTGTATTTAGATTTAGTCTTTTTTTTTTAAACAAACAAGAAACCAAAAAAGGAAGAAGAAAAATAATATAAAACGATGTGTAACATCAGGAAACATTAAAAGATGTAAAAGTGTTAAATGCGCAGGTGTTTGCTGGATCTTTAGATGTATTGTGCGAGTTAGAGGTGTTTGAATTAAAACGTAAATTATCTTGATTTTCGGATCTTCCATGGCGCTTTTGATCGGTTGATAAGAAATGCCGAAAATACGAGAGCGTCAAAATGTTTTGATCGACTGGTGAATGGTCGAATCCAGTAGTTATAAGTGCACTGTTTATAAAAGGGAATAATTAATTATGATTATATTCAGTTAGGTGTGAAAAATATTGGACAGCAGGATATCTTATAAAAAATCAATAAAAAACAAATAAACAATTGTGGCTTTCGATTTGATTCAGGAGCTGCACATAGACACAGCTCCACTACAGTTAAACATTGTTCGATTTGTTTTGTAGGTGTACTGGAGCTGTTTCAATGCAGTTATTAGTAAATCGAAAGCCATTAATTTAAAAAAAAAGTAAAACACAAAAATTCTTTATCAAAATATTCATCATTTGGTGAATGACAAAATGACAAAATATTTAAAAAAATAAATAATTTCTAATTGGCTAATACAATAATTGAATAATTGTTTATTTAACTTATTTTGTCCAAGGAACTACTAATAGCTGCATTGAAACATCTCCCAGAACAACCGTTGACTGAATAATACAAGAAGACTGGCAAGTATACATACGGACGTAAGTGAAGCTCCAATGTACCTAGACTCGGCAGAGTGCGCTGCCTGAAACCTACCTAGACTTTTTGAGATGAGTGGAGGGTAAATACCTGGCGGAGGATCGGGCTCCGATTTTGCTCAAAAAGGGTCCCCTTTCACAGACCCTAACATTGATTGAGGATGACAGTGGGTCTATTGTTAATTTACTTTCTAAATTAGAAGCGTTTATATTCAAATATAATTATTATCACTTTAAATGTTTGACACCCCAAGTTGGAAGAACTGTAAAAATGCCAAAGCGACACTACAGCGCCGACTAGTAGCAAAAATCATTTGGGCAAAGCGGCTGCGGGACGCGGTCGGTATTGAAACTTTTAGTTTACAGGCACTTGCCAGTCTTCTTCTATTATTCAGTCAACGGTACAACTCCAAGACAAATCGAACAATGTTTCTGTTTCTGCGCACCTCAGCTCCTGGATCAAATCGAAAGCCACAATTTATAACTTGAATTTTGCACAAAAATATATGATTGGAATATTTCTGTCAATTGATTAGTAAAATGTATGTTATAATTTAGTACTTCTGCATGAATAAATAATGAACGAAATATATGAGCTTTTAATTATGAGACGGAAATTTGCGATAAGAATCATCACCTTTTTATAAAAACTTGCAAAGATCACGTTTCGTTTCTAGATCCTAATAAATTTTCAATGAAACCAAGAAAAATTCAGATACCTACCTAAAGAAAAACATAATTATATTTGTATAGCAAAATTCCTTAATATTTCTACTTCTTTTTAATATCTTGGGATATATTTGGTGTTATAACATCAAGATCTATGCCTTCCTTCCGTTACTTATAAATTTTATTGACCGCATCTTCGTTAAGTTCTGCAATTCCGTAAGTTTCAAAAAAATATATCTTTTTATATATATTTTCGTTCTTGGGCTTATTATCTTGCAATAGCTGTCAAATAAAAGTAAATAAAGGCGAATTAAATGAGCACATGGTTAGATGCGTATAGATTTTGGCAATGACTTGCCAATAAATTATATAACAGGGCTTAATAATGTTACTCGCACATAAAATAAAAGCTGCTTGACGTATACCAAAAAGGTTCTAAAAACCTTCCGTTCTTCCTTTTCGATGAGACGATGCGATCAGATGAAAGGTTTGATATCATTTTAAAGGAGAGTCACCAGCAAGATCGATATAATTTAAAAAAAATAGGAGGCTTCAATGAATGCAAGATTTTTGCTGGATAATAAACGCAAGTTCAACTTATCAGATTTCTCGATTTAAAACTTTATTGATTGATTTTTACTTTTTTTTAAGTAACGCATTTTAACTGTACCTGTAACTTTGAACCATTTGGTTTTTTTTTTAAATTATTCCTTTCAACTCAAGTTTAAATTGGACATTGCGTGTAAATTCAGTAAATTTAACTAAACTGAATACTTATAGAAAAAAACAATTACGTGATAGGAATCTGTCATGTCATAATTATGTGGAAAAGGCACCTTATACGTGCACAGCACCGGGAGGTTTTGAACTATTTCCAAAAATTGCTACAAGATGGAATAAGAAATTGACAAGTAAGTTGAGTGGCAATCTATAGGAATGGTAATAAAGGTAACTTCTTTTTAGATTTTTTTTGTTTTGTTTGAAAACCGAAGCAGATGCACCCCTAATATGCGCAATTTACCACAGCTCAACTCAAGTAACGGTATATTTACAATCGGTTGCATGGACACACCAATTTCCTTCCAAAACTTTTTACGTTCTAATGTCCTGCTACAGTGAGGACTCATAAAATTACACTAAATGTACTCACGAAACATCACTAAGCTACACGTCATATAGATATATAGGTAAGGGTTATTTCCTCTTTTCTTACTATCTTTAACCGCTATCGTATCTGTAACTTACATTTAACAACCCAAGCAACTAATAACTGAAAATTAAAAGAATTGGAACGTATATATGTATTAATTATGAAGATAGGTTATTAATTAATGACTTAATTGTTACAGATAAGCATTATCTATTACTAAAGAAATGAGTATTCACGCACATATGCGGCATGCGATGGTATTATAGAAAGAAGGAAAATATATGAAAAGCAATAAAAATTTGCTGACAACATGAAAGCTACTTCAGTTTTAATATTTGATGAATTTTAAATAATAGTAGTTTACCTAATAAGGTTGGAAAGTAATCAATTTCTCAAGAGCGAGATACTAGAAGTGCGTAACGAAGGCGAGGGCTGCAAATCGGATAAGTGTGAAATTGCAAGTTTGCCAATTGCATTATTTCACTGCGCTTCACGGCTCGTGTCGTAACCATCCGAGTGAATTAGAATAATAATATAGGAGTTAAATACTATATTTTATCCACGACTATTCAATTATGTATCAATTAAATATATTAGAAAATTTCATCAGTATTTTTGACGAACCGGCGATCTCCACCATAAATTGGGAAAGTGATGAAACTGCTGCTGACAACATGAACGCTACTTCAGTTTTAATATTTGATGAACTTCAAATAATAGTAGTTTACCTAATAAGGTTGGAAAGTATTCAATTTCTCAAGTTCGAGATACTTGCAGCGCGAAACGAAGTCGAGGCCTGCACAAGGGTAAGTGTGAAATTGAAAGTTTGCCAATTGCATTATTTCACTGCGCTTCACGGCTCGTGTCGTAACCATCCGAGTGAATTAGAACAATAATACACCACTTAAATACTATACTTTATCCACGACTATTCAATTACTTATGTCTCATTATGTTAAAAAATTTCATCAGTATTTTTGACGAACCGACGATCTCCACCATAAATTATGAAAGTAATGAAACTGCTGTTGCTGCAATGACAATTAACCGATATAACCACCAAATGTAGCGTTTGTCGTTTTAATAGTTAACGGGATTTTATAAATGAATTGTTTGGTATCGACGACATTATGAATAATAAACACGTATCCATGGAATTATGAGTCCATAATGCCATTTATACGTCAATAATGATATACATTATGCAACTGATTGTCATGAAATAATTGAGAATTCATTGACTTGAAATAACACTGCCACATTGACATTGACATCAATAAATTACAGAATCAGAACTGAAAAGTTCATTTCAACATTGTTTGGCTGGTTGGTAACCATAGTTTCGACTTTGCACCATTACTATTCACTTTTGTTAGATTTTCGGTTTTGTAGTTAGGTTAGGACTGATTACGTTTTATGAGAATAATAATAAATATTAACATGTGTTCTCTTTTCCTGTTGATCTTGCTTCATGCGAATATCCAAACAAATCACTTACCTATTAATGAATTTATGAACATGACACCCAACATCAGCAGAAAAGCACAACACGATAATCTAGATTGACTGCTTGACTCTTCATAGATATTAGTTGTTACTGATTAAATAATCACGCATAACAGTAGCTACATATAGCTATACTAAACCAAACTAATCTATCAATAACACCACTAACCAGCAAATAATGTTTTCATGTAATGAACTACCTACAAATATACTGATTATCCCAGACAATAAAATATTGGCTGAAATGGGAGAATAATAGTATATTATTCAATGAGCCCATAATGCAGGCTATTATACGCGAGGGCAAGTTTACGCACGAGGCGGAGCGAAGCGAACGCCGAGTGTAGTAAAGCCCGAGCGTATTAAT
>JARJEB010011679.1:0-18016 GCA_030264535.1 Liometoxenus newtonarum | reverse complement strand
GAGGCCTATCGAAATCAAATGTAAAAGATACAAAGTGTCGCTTCTGTTAGTATATATTCTGTGGTTAAGATGTTTCTACCAATTAATTCCATGACAAGTACGAAACTTGTCACCATCGTGCCTCCTGTTGCTGTTGCAACGATGAAGCGCAGAAATATGAATGCCCATAGCCAAGGGACAAAGGCACACAACGAACCGGAAACGACTTGGATTATTACTGCTACTACCATTGGCAAACGGCGGCCTGATCTGTTTAAGAAAGCAATGAATTAATGATTTAGCACTCTTGCGCGTGTAATCATTCAATCGAATTACACCGAATTGTTTCAGCTGGTTAATGGACCCTTTTCTTATATTAGTAAATTGGACTTTTTATTAATTTGAGATTTAGTATGTCCTTGATTTAATATTGAATGATATGGTAGAGGCGCCCATACACGATGCGAAAATCCTCTTAGGAAAAACGGATCAGTTGGCCTATCCAGATATCCGGACTCGGCCTGAATACCCCTCGGCCATACACGGAAATCCTCGGAGGAAAAACTGTGTCAAACTGAACTGAACTGACCTGACGCAATCCCACACACACTCCGGTTGGCCTGTTCAGTCCGGGACTGACAGAGTATTGACTATTCAGTTATTCAGAATCATTTTTCAATTTTCATAAGGTCGACTGAACAGAGTCCACAAATCTGCTCACCACACATGCTCCGGAAATCCCGAAGGCCAGGACTAGAGCGTGTATGGGCCGCTTAAGGAATGTGCACATTTACCTATCTGACCAGAAACCAAACAATGCATTGCCCACCAAAATACCAAACATTGTAAAAGTTTGCGCCATATTCGCCAAATACGCGCGTTCACAAACTAGATCCCATTGCGAAATTATTGTTTCCGTGAATATTGAACTAAAACAGAAAATTTACACAATTTAATCATCAAAACTGATTTCAAATTAGTAAAAATGTGAGAATTACTCATCAAAAATATGTTTGGAACAGTTTGCTGCACATTTATCATCATTGTCCATACACGTGAAATTTTGTGATGGTGCAATGATAACAATGTTTAACTGATGCCATGCTACTGGAAATTTCACCAGAAATATAACGAAACAAATCCACAAGTGCCATTTGCCGAAAACACCCATAGATTTTTGAAAGACATCATTAGTTTCATCCGTCTTTGACACTGCAAAAACACATTATAATTAATATAACATTGTTGGATCATATAGTGCAATGTTGATATACAAATAGTTATCTTTTATTTCAAAATAGAGGGGAATCCCCAATTTATGCTTCCATAAATGATGTTCATTGATAATTAGAGACGTTACGACCGGTTTCGATCAAATGAAGATCATCAACAGGTACAAAGGAGCCACTATACAACACAAATGTGTGTATTACGAGACGCTACGACCGGTTTCGATCAACTTAAGATCATGCAACTCCAGAAGTACATGTTTATTGACAATTAATTAGAGACGTTACGACCGGTTTCGATCTAATTTAGATCATCAGCAGGTCCAAAGGGGCCACTATAAAACACAAATGTGTGTATTACTGGAGTTGCAAGCTGTTTAATGACAATTCGAGACGCTACGACCGGTTTCGATCAACTTAAGATTATCATCAGGTACAAAGGAGCCACTATCTTTGTACCTGATGATGATCTTAATTAGATCGAAACCGGTCGTAGCCTCTTTCATTGTCAATAAACATGTACTTCTAGATTTGCATGGTGTTTATTGACAATTACAGAGGCTACGATCGGTTTCGATCAATTAAGATCATCATCGGGTGCAAAGGAGCCACTATAAAACATAAATGTGTGTATTACTGGAGTTGCAAGATGTTTAATGACAATTCGAGACGCTACGAGCGGTTTCGATCAACTTAAGATTATCATCAGGTACAAAGAAGCCACTATCTTTGTACCTGATGATGATCTTAATTAGATCGAAACCGGTCGTAGCCTCTTTCATTGTCAATAAACATGTACTTCTGGATTTGCATGATGTTTATTGACAATTAGAGAGGCTACGACCGGTTTCGATCAAATAATGATCATCAACAGGTACAAAAGAGCCACTAAAAAAACAAATGTATACTGGCTCCTTGGTACCTAATGATGATCTTAACTTGATCGAAACTGGTCGTAGCATGAAGCCTTTCTAATTGTCAATAAACATTTATTACTTGGAATTGCAAGCATAAATTGGGGATACCACTCTATTTTGAAATATTTTCTATTTCCTAAACTTAACTGATCCAATACTTATTATAAACTTATCTTTTGTGTATACATATTTAAATTATCTTGAATGTTGTCTTAATTTGTAATTTCTACATCAAAATATGTAGTTTGTAATTGCGTTCAAAGCCATGTTATTTTGAAATAGTATGTTTACTTAATTCGAGATTAATAACAAAATTATTGATATAATTTGCGTAAATATACATTAATTTTAGTTCACAATAAAGTAATAATAGTAGATTATATCAATAAGCTTATAAGTGACAAATTGTGTGGCGAGTAGGACAATTCCTACGAGCCATACAAAGTCACTTATACGCTGAATGATATATACTATTTTATCTCCGAACGCCATTTAATTTAATCAAAATTGTAATAATAAATGAACAATGTCGAGGTTACGCCACTTGGGTTGCATAGTACTGCGTACTGCACGCCGATTGGTCCGTTACGGTTACGCGAGTTGGGTTGCATAGAATTGCTCCACTGCGAACTGCACGCCGATTGGTCCCAAATCACTTTATTTTCCTAAGAGTATAAACCGAATCACTTTATGCTCCTAGGACTCACTAGGAGTATAATGCAACAGTGAATGTAATGTGTCACTTATACGACGTTCGGAGATAAACTAGATTTTATTCAGTTTTAAGAATGCTTATCCCTGCGGTTCTTATATAATATCAAATTAATAATTAATTTAATATGCGGCTCTGAAGCTGAAAAAATTTTCTCCGGCGATTTTTTTAATTTTTTTTTAATTATTGGCAACTAAATTAGAAAATAGTCAAACAACCTAAATGTAAGTTTAATAAATAATTTCCCACAAGTAAGAAACACTACGTGTTGCATACACCACAATGGAACTTATTTTAATTATTCCCTCGCATTTGAGCCGCTTCTTCGGAACTATGTGTGGCCTGAGTTACATGAATTTACTAAAATATATACTTCTTATGGGAATTTTGTAATTTCATTTATGAATTACTTGTTTAGTACAAAGTTTTAAATATACATTTTAAAATATGATTATAATGAGTACTACTTTACTATAATTTTCAACTCTGTAAAATGTTTATTTCTCGACTTTATAGTCAAAATGTTAAAGTAGAAATCACATTTTTCGCGGTTTTTGCTAAACTTACATTTGTTTGAAGCTTATCCTAACCTCACTCTTCAGCTTTGGCTGTGGTGCCGCTATGTGCCGCGGTACTCTCGCCAAACAGTTCCAGGGCTAATTCTAAACTGCACACATAGAAAAAATGTCTTGGAATGAAACATCTATAATAAAATTCAAAACAACGGTAGCACTGTATATCCGGGAAACAATCAATATTTTAAAACAAGAAAAAATGTAATTGTTCATTTAAAAATATCATATTCTTGAAACAGTTTAAGAATATGCAAATACTTGAAATATATTGTTGAAATAAAATTATGTACATTAAAAACAACGATAATATAATATGGATAATAATTTTATAATATTAAATTAAAATAACTATGAGTATTAACGCAAGAGGCATATGCTAATTTCAGAAATATATAATTTCAGATTAATGTGGTAAATCTAAAAATATGTAAATTGTTGTTTTAAAAAGTTTTTCTATCAGTGTGTGAAATCTACTCAAATTAAATTAGATTTAAAACATGATTATTCCTATTTAACATATAAATTAAAATTAATGTACATGCAAGAGAAGCAATACAATTTACTTGACCCTTGCATTGATATATCCTCGGTTCGGCCAAATGCACAAATTAAAGTGAATTCAAAACAGGCATTTTACATGTAATTCAAATGGGAGTATTTTCTTGAATTTCGCGCTTAAAACTGACAGAAATGACACTACCTACGCCGTCTTGCGCACTGGGGTCGAGAATAAGGTCCTTTCTTTGACATGGGGAAGCAGAAATGGACTCTCGAACTAGGGGTGGGTAGAAAGCTATCTAGCTCGTAGAATTTTCACTCTTCATTCGTGTTGGGAGCTCTCTATGCTGTTCGCTCGGAACTTACCTCTCACCTCTCGCTGGCTTGCTCTGTCTGTGTCGTTAAGTTGAGTCGTTGAATAGAACAGAGAGAGAATGGGGGCAATTCATACTTGTTCGCATGGTGGTTTCATTGCATTCACCCATATACTATAATACCCCATAGTACTATACCTACGCAGCGCTGCATCGTGTATTACGTTGTGATGTGTATGCATTGTAATATCGAGTGAACGAGTCGTTCTGCGACTGAGCATGTGCACCGTAGATCGTGGTCACGTGATGCACAGACGCAGTATGGCAGACTCGACGGGCTGGGGATCTTGGACAGCACATAACCGGAGCAAATGCCGCGTCCTCTCCTCACTCAGTTCATGTTCAGTGTTGTGGTTCGTTTACGTTCGGGAGGGCGTACAATTACTGCTACTTTCAATTTTGCGGCTAAATTCGAAATCTTAGAATCGAACGCGATTATCACCTACTATAAAGGCTTACGTACGTCAGCATCAATAATCATCAAATATTTCAATGAAACTAGCATCCTAACACGGCCACTATATAAGCTAAAACCAAAAGTGTGTGTACATTTGCCAATGATTTTTGAGGTCAAGCCATTAAGAAGAAGGCGATTGACCTGAAAGAGTATAGTTGTTTATTTTTGGGATCCTCCACAGTTTTTTACTTGCATCTTAAAACATAACAAAAACATGTAAAAACCCGAAATATAATTACTTATATTTAAAGGAAAATGAAAGTGTGTGTTAGAAAGTTGTATAGTTTTTGTGCTTCTGATTACAATTAAAACAAATATAAATGTAAAATTATTTATTATAAATCTGCAGATATGGCATTGAAACACGCTTTGAGCACCATCGTAGTGCTCACTTGTGTCGCCTGTTATCACAACAGTTGCTATTGCGGTTTTGTGTTCGACGATATAAGTGCCATCAAAGATAATAGAGATTTAAAGCCGCACACGCCGCTGCTTAATGTATTCTATAATGACTTTTGGGGTACACCCATGCATAAGGTGAGCTAAGTAGAACTGTGAGAAACACTGTACAATCAAACTTCTAATAAAACTAAGTCAAATCGTCTTGGGACTTTTCTGTATACCCAACCCATATACTGACATAGGTATACACCAACTACACTTGTTATTCCAAAACAACCAGTAACAAGTCACCAAAACCATTTAGAAACGTAATTACCCGCTATACATCTTGTGCGTCATTGCCTTTCATTTAATTTTGGTCATTACTCTATTTTCACAATGTTTTGACATTTCTTATAAAATTTTAATTTTTATGCATATAATGTGGCAACTGCCAGAAGGAAGAAGTCCAGGCATCATTTTTAAAACATGTAGCAAATTAAATATTACATTGCAAATTGAAATGATGAACCATAAAACTGAAAAGCTTTTAAAAATTGTTACAGCGTGTAAATTATCTTTCAATTTCCAAGGAAATTCATTTCGTTGTGCTAAAATGCTTTTTTCCAGGCTTTTTACCTTGTTAACTAATGGGCAGATTCTGATGCAGTTATCAGATGTTATCAATTATTTCTTATTTCAAAAGTTTATTACGAAAGGAAAGAAAAATGAAGCAAGTTGGTTATAAAATCAAAATTTGCTAAGAAATTCACAATTTTCATACGGGCCTTGAACATCCATAACTTTGTTACAAATGTAAGTTCTATACATGAATTAGCAAATTAATATGTCCTTCAGTTTCGTTTTACAGCAGTTAATAAATATTATTGGGTGATGTTCTTCCAATCAGCAAAATAATACTGTAAATGTGAAACCTTTTCTTCAGTATGTATAATATTAATTGTTGTAGCAGTCCAGAATATTAAAAATTGTGTGTCGGTATCGTATGCTAGTATTTCTGTAACTCACACAAATAAATAAGTGTATCCATTAGAACAGGTTTTTTTCCTGATTCAGAACTATTAAGTTTATCCTCGATTGTAGCATTTTAGGCACGAGTGAAACATATCACTAGCCAATGCAATACTATACCGTTCATATATTATACAGATCTAACTTTGAAGGGGAACGAATCCAATTTTATTACTTAGAAATCAAGGATAGAAGGAACAGTGGTAAACTTTCTGATGGTATATCGATATCCTAATATTTCGGTTGTGCTATTACTAAATAGGTATTACCAGAAATTTTGCATGGCACGCATCATATCATTCATTTCAAATACTATAAACTTTCTCTGGTTGAATCTTTGTGTGACACGTAGTTATAATATTAATTTGTAATCGCTTTTATAAAATTAGATAATATCAAAAATTTGCGTTGTTTTCATGACACTTTCTCGATCAGACCTACGCTCTAAGCGTCAGAAGCTCTAAAGTCTCCAACTTTAATTCTGTTGAGGTGTAGAAAAATTTCAAGTATAACTTCTGCAAATGAAAATTTCTATTATATTCATTACTTATTTTATTAGACATCAAAGTTTCTGGAGATTTGAACTATATTAAGTGCAAAGTTTGAGTTCCTTGACTGACAAATGATAATATATTGGATTGGTACGCGTCGAACTGCATGTCTTTCCAACTCTGCATAACTCACTAAACCATAGACATTGTATAAGAATAGACGGAGCATTGGCACTTTGGTTATGTTCAGCCAGGACGGAAAGACTGCTTATATATTTCCTCTGGCGCTGAATATCAAGCAGCAAAACGTGAAACTAAAAAAAGCCAAGCACGACCATAGAACGCCGAAGCAAGTTTCTATGTTTGCCACTTTGCCATCAGCGCCAGGGGAATATCTTCTTTGTCTCTCCCAAAGGCACGATTTGCCCTCTCACTCTTACACCTAGCGACATATTGGCATGCTCTCTCTATTTTTATACTTGAAAATACTTTAGGTAGTTATGTACTTATAGATAGTTTTTTAGCGTCCATACCCTCGGTACAAGTGCTTTTCGTTATTTTATGTACAAAATCAGCTGATTTTACAATTGGTTAGTTTAGACTTACTGTATTAGGGCAATAAATTTCTCGCTAAATGGACAGTGGCATCAAACTCGGCATCAAATAAAAAATGTTGTCTCTATGAATAAAAGTCTTTGTACAATCATTTCATGTATTTCCTGAGCGAAAACAGTGGCGAAAACAAACAATTCTAAACTATAACATACGCAGAATAATAGAGTTTCCTGTTGCAACTAAGAAAAATAATATGTATTACGTAACAAGCGCAAGAAATGCCGAGATAAATTCAAAACTGAATTAAACTTATAAATTCAAAACTGAATTAAACTTACACTAATTATCAAAATGGATTATAAATTAAACACCAAATGACCAAATTCGTTACATTTAGTGCTACATAAAGAAAAGAAGCTTCATGCGATAAACCAATACTGTAGGAATAAAAGGAAAGTACCTAATGTATTCCTGCCAAATTTAATGGACGGAAATTATGACACATTTCCCTCTGCGCCTAACAGAATTTCGGCCAAAGGAACTGTAATCGTTATGAAATTTTATATTAGAATCACTACGACAAGGTTAACGCAGATATGAATTAAAGCTTATTATAAAGCAAATTTGGTTGCATATGTTAAATATGGAAAATTCATTAACCTTAAAACTTTACTAACTACATGCAATGCGAATGGTACTTAATAATGATTATATATATATTGCTAATGCTATCCAATTAGGTGTTTTGCACAGTAATGTTACAATTTTTTTTTAGCAATTCCTGGAGTAACATAATTAAAAAATAAAATAAAAACGTCCTCCATGTACATATATAAATTAAATTCTGTATATCCGTGCATTTTGCTAAACCACGTCAACTCGAAATAATAATAATATTGTGTTATTTTAAATGGAACACATTTTTCTGAAAGGGCATTCCAAGTGCTCAATAATACTCGATATGCTCTATCCCATAGATCTTGATTTATTTGTATTTATAGTTCAAAGATCCCAAATGCAAGCATATCAAATTTGTTAAAAATAGGTAGAGTATACAATATTTATGATCAATACATAGAGAGCCAAGGATGTAGATAAGCTTTTCCGGATGGTCATAGATTTCTTAGTTTCCTGTTTCTCATTAACTCACTTTAAAGGTAGAAGCGAAAGTTTGCAAAGTTCAACCTTGTTTTTCTAGTCGTGCCATGGAGTTTTCAAATTTCATAGTCATTGTGCCATGGACTGTTAGGATTTTCCGATGCTGGGTACTTGCCACGCAGAACATGTGGTTGTTCTTCGGTGTATACCGCTAGATGCAGCTACAGTGTACCTCTCTGTATCTATTTTGGTACATATTTCTGTGCATATCAATAGATCCAGTTTTGCAATTTAATCGTCGGGTGACCCCCGCATCCTAACGTGGGCCCCCAGGCCAGGATCTCTGGCGGGCCCCCCTATAATTCTAGTACTGATCTAACACGACGCGCCAGACCCCTCTAGTCCCGGGCTCCCTGGCTCTAGCCCTGTCAGCCACCCCCATGTGGGGGCCATGGTTCGTCGGTGTCTGCCCCGTGCTGATGAGGCTCAAGGGGCCGAAATTTGTACTCTGGTTGACGCTGCCGATCGAATTGCATAACTGGCAATTTGCACTTTTGTTATAATAATTTTTGGGTATTCTAAGTATTTCTACCAAAAACAGGAGTTTGTCGCCTCTTGGACAAATAATCGAATTAATTTTAACCATTTTCCCTGCTATTACTCTAATGCTATTCTTTATTGCATTAGCATCTCTACGAAGACTGTATTTACTGGATGAAATCAACCTACTAATTATTATCAAAAACAATTGGAAATCAATGATACTGACCAAATGAATACTCTGATTTAAAAATATTGAATTTTACTCGTACATAATCCCTATAAATGAAATAAATAAATAAATTCAATTTTAGTTTACTAGATGTTGGCAACCGAATTGTAGTACATTTCAATTCTCAAATCCGAATAAGTATTAGAGCTACAGATGTTCTTCATTCTTGAACCCTTCCATACTTGAGATTAAAATTTGATTTCAACTCCGGGACGTTTAAATCAAACAAACAATTATAAATCTCTTCTTTAAATTAAATTAATACATTTTTAGGTATGTTATCTAATAAACTCAAAATTCAAGGAAAATGCATACTTTACTATCCAGTACTATCCGCCTTGAATGCATTGACTAACAACAAGAGCATCCAACACAAAAAACCGAAATATAGTGCAGAATAACCTGCAAGCTACAATGCTACACATCTCTATTGTTGATTACAATGCCTCATAGTACTTTTTTTTTCATTTTGCATTTCGCCATTGCGAAATGCGACTTTTCTGATTAACGAATAAATTGCACCCGTTGTATATACAACTACATATAGTGCACTGGTCTCCGTACATTGTAAAATGTATTCTCCTCGAATTCGCTATTCACATTGCAATACCAAAATAAAAACCTTGCGTCCGACGAAAAAATAATACTGGGGTCCGGTGTCGGCTTCAACAAGCATACAAATAAGCAAATGCCCAAAATTCGTACAACGAGCGAACGAATAAACCTGATTGGGGCGAAACAATGGAGCATAAAATAAATTCAGCATGAATTCGCAATTACGTTAACTGGTATGGAGATGCAAGTTGAATGACTGCTTTAATTCTAAATTTAGTGGATTGATTGTTGTATATGTAAGTATATAGGTAGGAACTGACAGGACTGGTGTGAACGAGAATGAGATGTACTTATTTGTAATGTGGTATAAACGAACAGAAATATGAAAGCAGATACAGAGGTAGGTACACTTTATATTATATAGTAATATTGGACAAGAACTTGCAATGGTGACGACGGAATAGTGTCGGTATGACATCTTCACTTCATATAAAAACGTCACTTTGCAAACTCTTCGTAACACGAACCATATTTTTCTCCAATTAGTTATTTGAAAGAAGTCATAACGTCAACATTTTGATCGTAGGATATGACATTGGGCTGGCGCTGCTGAGATATGCTGTACGACCAATAATGTGTAGGTATATCCAGCCTTGGAGATCAGGTTTTCATCCAGGGGCAACCGAAATTTTGAGCTTATAAGATTATTATTTATTTTAACTTCACTTGGTAGTTGGTTAGGGTTAAATATCGTAATTCAAGTTTGATGCACTTCCACCATTATAACGTTCTTATTTCTAATTTCGATACATGAAGACATGAACCTAACAAAATTCACATTGTTTAGTTAGAATACAATAGCGTAGTTTTTATACATACTTTCGAATTGGCGCAATAGTTTTTGGGTTGGTCCAGGATTATTTTGTGGTCAAATAAGTTCTTATTCCAAAAATTGCATAAGATATTCTTTCTTGTTTTCACGTTGCTAACTACTACAGATTGACCATTATTAATACAATTCTTTCAGCAGTCAAAGTGGACCCCAAATTACTTATTAGTTATTTTTCTCTCAAGGTTAGACTGAAATCGGAATACTGATAAAACACAAAAACATGGAGCAACCTCAAATTTAACAAAAAGTCTGAATAATGGTGGTTTAGAAAAACTGCTCTAAAGTAGCACCCCCAAATTGGGTTCCTATTTTTCACATAACTTAATAAATTTAAGGTTAGTAAATGCCCTTACTCAAACAAATGGATCTTTATTATACATATACCTATGTATGCAGCAGAAGTTTTTTTGGCATAAATCGCTGATGATTGCGTCGTTCTCACCTCCTAAGCATTTCACATTAGCTCAGGGGTGGCACATTACAAAGTCCACCCATATTTCTCTTTATTTATCTGGCTACCTCGGAGTCTCGCCAAACATGCGTGTGGAATTATCCACTGGAATAACTGCAAGTAAAGTATGTAAATCCTCATGGGATCAGAATTAGGAAAAAAAGTATTTGTCTTTGCGATTAAGGTTATTGAATACTTGGGGTGAAAAACATTTTTAAATCGAATAATTTGTTACAAGTTTCATATTTCTTAATTATGGACATAAAAAGACCTGCAAGACCTGCAAGAACGTAGGCGGATATGGCAAATTACGAACTCGACTCCCGAAATAAAGTTATTTTATGGATGTTGCCCAAACATTTTGCAAAACTCGGTCCGAGTCCATTTTCGTGCAATTAAGTATGGACATGGACCCAGTTGGTGCACTATAAAAGACAACTGTCCGACTTATATGGCTGGTCCGCTTTTGCCCCTTGCTTCCTATTATCACTAAATACTTGGAACTTTATTAATATAACAAGAATTATTTAAATACAATTTGTTGAGTAGTTTTAAGCGCCAGAAATATATAAAATAAATCAAAGTTAAAGTTTTGATTTATTTTATGTATGTCTGACGCTTAAAACTACGCAACAAATAGTATTTGAATTTCCAATGCTGGATATTTGAGTAGAAGTACAGAAGTACGTACATAGATGGAGTATTCCATCTAAATACTTTACTTACATCTATCGAACAATCTCCGGAGGTTTCGGCCTATAAGGCGCAATTTTCGGCTTGAAAAGTCAGTGTCACTATCGGAGTCATGTCATGCTGATGAGGTCTCATAGACCGAAACAATGTGGCGTGGCCATGCCTGGGATGAAGCTGAGATTTCAGGCAACAGGCCATAAAATGCAAGATTGCGGACCGAGCTTGAAAGATGAGTGGGACCGACTCGGGCAAATGCCTTTGCGTAAAAGCCATAAAATAACCTTTTTGAGTCTCGAGCCGGGAATTGACAGACACCGACTGAAAGTGTTCGATTTCACATTTATTAACAACTCCCTCTTAATTTTGATTTATTTTTTAAGACTTATTTATCGCAAAATCTTATTGATTTCCATTTCTTCTGTACCTTGAATATTATTTGATATCATTCTTTTAAACTTGGTCGTATTTTATGGAAACAGTGGTTTTACATTTACTGTTCGGCTCTTGGCGTATTTAGACTCGTTTATATAAACAAGGAAAAGAGCAACGTGGAGAGCTGAAAATATTCACTGTTTCTTACATTCATCTTTCCCCGGATTTGCTCAACATGTTAGCCTGTGTAAATTTCATGAAGCAAGCGCTAATATTGTTGTGTGACGTGCCCGACAAATACGAGTATTTTCTGTTTAATTTGGGCAAAATTTAATAAAATAATAATGTTGAGGAAAATGAGTTTTTGTTTATAGATACTTTCATGTATATTTTTGGACATTTCTATATTGTTTGTTAACATGAAAAGAAAAAAAAGTATACATGCGGCAACATAATTGTTGTGGTTTGCGATAATGTCGAGCGCATTGTTGTCTCTCGTTGAATCAAATTTAATTCCAATTTTCGTATGTTTTGTTGCCTGTTAGGTTCCCGACGGGTACGCAGAACGTAATTTTCGGAAATATCTATTCCGAAATTGAATTAATTCAGAATTTCTCTTCCATTTACTAACCGCTAACAGCGCACAAACCCAGCTCTAATTTTAGTTAAGGTACCGAGTTTACTATATGCAAAGTTAATTCAAAAGCTGCAAAATATTTTAATATGCATACACCACTGAAGGCCGAGTAGCACATATACTTAAATGCAAATTTACAAATTTAGTCCAATTCATATTTAATTCGGTTCACCTAGATCGAATTGCGAATAGGCTTTGTATATGTATACGTGGCAGTTTATGCGGCAGGAGCGTCCCTTGATGCCAATTCAGAGAATATTTTCGTACAGTGTCATAAGTCATAATCTTTAAACGTGGAGACATCCTTTAACCGATTGGCCCCAAGATCTCCACCACACTAACTGCATTCGATTTCAACCAAATACGAACTCCGGACCCAAAAAGGTTATATTATGGCTTTGACCCAAACGTATTTTCCAAACTCGGCCCCACTTCTTTTTCAAGCTCTGTCCTTGAAGTTAGCAGTTTATGACAGAGTTTGTGACCATAAAAGTTAAAATTCCGAAATGATAAAATCCCGAGTTAGAATTTAAAGCCGTCAGAACTTTCTGTGGGGTTACCTGAAAAGGTTCTCCCTACATCATTGAGGGAACTTCCCGACTCGGACCCAAAAAGTTATTTTACGGGTTTTACCCAAACACATTTGCCCTGCTCAGTCCCACCCATTTTTCAAGCTCGGTCCGGAAACTTAAATTTAATGGTCCCCTTTAGATTTTTAAATATTTAACGGAAATAATTTGTAATAGCCGTAGTTCTACCCGTGAGGGTTTTTCCCTTCTTTGACACTATATTTTTAATTATTTAGCGCAAAAGTTATTTAACGTAAGTAATTTGTATAACAGCCATAGTTATATACCCGTGAGCGTTATTCCCATCTTTACAATTCCGTTTTACCTCTTTATATGCAATAAAGTACGGACCGAGATAGTGTCAATAATATTTAAAAATTCATCATAAAATAATAATATTCCGAGTGGGGTATAGTCTCATTGAATCTCTACTTTTGACCATCTAAAATTACCCAAAAATGACAACTAATTTGTTAAAAATATCTGTTTCACTGGAGCACTCAGTGTGTTATATCGTTTCTTCAGGGAGCGCTCTATATTATAAACAATGAATGTCTTCTTAATTAGATTGTTCTAATGAGAATCAAAATGAAATCGTTGCACTCCATTCGTTCACTGAGTATTTTCAAACTTATTAGTTTTAATTGCATTTGGAAAGTTTCATTTAATTGGCTTTATATTGTTATACCTCTCGCAGAGTAAATACATAGCGTGGGGCGCACTGTAGACGCAAATAATAAAAGAAACATTCGCACTCTCAAACGCAAAGAGAATATACGCAGAACTCCTCGAATTCGATTATTCAATTTAAGTTCATTATTTTATTACAAAAGTCGCGAGAGTTTCTTCCGTCTTCGGCTCGTACTCGCTCTTATGTAATAAAACGAACACTCACTAACCAAAAGCAGTCCACCAGCTAGCTCTGTGAGGAATGATAGACGCCACTCCGCGCGCCAGTAATTTCGCGCTCGACTCTGTCAAGGCAGTGCTGCGAAATAGAGTTGAAAGGCAGCGAACACGATTGAATGAAGCATTAACGGCACTAGTACTAGTTGTGGCGGCAGTTAATTTTAAGGAAAAGTATCCTTATTGGAGTGCAGCGCATGGTGGTGTTTGTAACTTAAAGATCGAATGGAATTGGGATATCATAAGCCCGAGAAGGGTACAAATTTCTAGTGAACACGCCTGCAAGCAGTGGCAATAGAAAACTTATTCTGCGCTAAGTTATAATTGAGAATGGAATTGTACATTATGCCTCTTCGGATTAATTAAAAGTATGGATTATGTACAAAAGTCGTCTCCCGACTAGGACTAGGTTTCACACTCAAAGCTAGTGACTAAGTTCTCTCTGTTCTCGTATTCGTGTTCACCCATATCATTCCTATTTAACATTGGTATGGTGCCATGCCGAAACTCGAGTGTCGAGTAAATAAATCTAAATCTCGCCACAGACCGTTATAACTAATGTTTGTAACTTAAACGCCTAGTAGAAATCGCGCTGAACGCGTACGGGTAGATAGGGATTTGAAAGGGAAACTATGTGTGTGGGGTGGGATTTGTACAAGTACAGTCTACAGAAATTGGTATTAACAGGGTAATACAGAAGTGGGCTTGCTTAAAAATTAATATTAATGCCTTATTGCAATTAAATAAAATCAAAGTTTTTGGATTAGGGATTTGAAGTAACATCCATCATCAGTCTCCTCGGCAAATACCGAAGGTATAGTAAGGAAAGATATGTAGTCGGTCAATATTTCGAAGTCGGGTTTTTGACTGATATCCACGAATCTAGCTCCACTGATTCCGAAGAAGTGGTTTTTGCAATCGTATCGGGATGGAAGTTGGTATCTAGATAGCTGTTCATCTAACTTGAACCTGGAGCAAGTACAGGGTGCCCCAAAAGTAAGTATACAGTTACATATACACCTGTATTTAATCCCGTAGGTGCTCAAAATGTCCCATTTGTGCCTAATTGTGTCTAAGTTCAATTGATTGTATCTGGATATGTTGAGCAGCGTTGTGGTGCCACAACTGTAAGCACGGCCCGACTTCGTGGAATTGTTCTTTCAACAGTACGGGGCCCCACCGCATTTTTCTTTGGCGGTCCCTGGGTACCTGGACGAGGCATTCCCGCAGCATTGGATTGGGCGACAGGGGAGCATTGAGTGGCCACCACACTCCAAGGACTTGACTCTAATGGATTTCTTCTTCTTAGGGAGTAATGAAGGAAAAGGTGTTTTTCCGGAAAACCCTTCACCGTACCACAGTTGAAGAATTTCATCGATAATGCGTTTGAGGATATTCGTTCTAACCGGAATTTGTGTCGCACTGTGTGTGAGTGTCGGGGACAGGTTGCAGGAATGGATCAATGCCGAAGGTGGACATTTTGAGCGCCTACGGGATTAAATACAGCTGTATATGTAACTGTATACCTACTTTTGGGCCACCCTGTATAATCAATATCGGCTGGTAAATAAAGAGCTATTGGCTGTCAAAATATTAATTTGCATATAACTGGCTATATAAATATTGATTTTAGCATGAAACTGTCTACATATATGTTGTCCGTAGGTGTTCTGAATTTCCTACAAGTTTCGCCAATAAAATTTCTTCTGGGGCTAATGGATTGGAGGATATGTGCTACCATTGCAACAATACAATAACAATTATAAGAATGGGATGGGAAATTTCTATGTGGTTCCCAAAACTGACCGTTTTATGGCTTTTCCCCGAACTCATTTGTCGATGTGTTTCCATTTCAAAATGCGATGTGATTGCCAAAAAGAAGGTCATAGTCGACCCAGTTCGGTTTAGGTTGCCACCCAAACCGAACGGTAAGGGGGTTAGTCCATATTGGGGTTAACGAGAAGGTAGTGGTAAACACACAAAACGTACTTGGTTTTAGCGTACTTGGTTTGGTTCTCAGCCACATTTCAGTCTGACGACTGTCAATTATTCTACCTTTTTACCTCTTTTCTACCTGTTTCAAAAGGTGTACAAGGGGACCACATGTTGTGTCATAAATGTAAAATTTTTGGATCTATAAAATAGCAAGGGAACCACATCGAATATAGCCAATAGAATATAATAATGTGGCTATGACGATTTTCCAACACCCTGGCACTCGCAAATGGCAATACTTATAAACTTCATATGAAAGTTATGAGCCGTTTTTTGCGACGAACCTTGTTTAATACGGTTTGAACTTTTGCGATGTAACAGTGTCTTCACACAAAACTCGTTTGAACCTTCCGAGGGATTGAAAAGTGTTCTTTATTCACTATAAATCGAGACGAAAATCTTACTTTCAGTAGAGCTTGACAAAAATAGTAGTATCTATAGAGTGGAAAGTTGCTTATTGCGCACGGCACGGAAAATTTACAAACGAGCCGCGAAGCGGCGAGTTTTGTAATCCGCGAGTGCGCAATTGTATCTTTCCACTTGTATTACGTACAATACTTTTTCTAGGACCACACAATATAATAATTTTAAAGACGCAAAGAAAACAAATCAGATGAAATAATAAAGTGAGGACAACCCATTGAACAAGTGAGTTCATCTGGTTGCATGGATTCAGATGGCGGTCAACCTCGTAACTAAAAGTTGTGTCCCTGCGATTTAATTTCGCAATTAATTTCATTTCGTCATACAATATATTAAGTTTATAGACTCGAAGAAAACAAACCAAATAAATTAATAAAGTACGTACAGGATGTATTACGATTAGGAGATGCATCCAACTGCATCATGATACTATGATGTTTGATTGTATGTTTGATTGTAACTACTTAAGTGAGGTTAAAGAAGTCTAGTCTTGCTAAGTTCGTTATTTGCGTTTTGCTTTCGCCATATCATTTTGTAACACCTTTAACGTAGGTCATGAATGTTCGTAGTGACTGTTTATAATGACTCGTTTTCAGCGCGCTGTTTGTGCGTATTTGTTTATTTTCCGTCGTGATCGTAAAAAATTAAAATTTAGTGATAGTTCATGATTTTTTACCACCTTGATAAAATCCTGGGTACACACGCTTGACTCGTTTGTAACTACTTCTCTTTTTTTCTGGAAGGTGTTATAAATTAATATGAGTTAAGTGTATAATATTTTGCAAGTTTGTTCAGTTTCGTAGCAGTTTATTACCTTATATATTGCCAGAATTTTCCGTTTGTGTTCTACTAAATGGAATAAGTAGCCAAAAACGTTAAAAAAACGTGCGGCGGATAAGAACTATAACAGAAAAGAAAGAAAAGTCGTTACCTTTTATTGCGATTTATGGTTTAGTATGTCGTGTATACAGTAAATTGAGTGAACTTTATTGCAAATGTAAATATTTCAAATTGCAATAATTATTTACGCTATATGCTAATTTATGCGTCCCGGAAAATTGCCCGAAGTATATAATATATATGACATCATTGTCTATTCTATTAAATGTCACACCTGACAAAACACATTAGCGAATAGTACTCTCCGTGTCTAGCTCCGCCTCCCCCGGGGATTTATATTCGCTTCTTACCGCCTCGTTGAGAAACCTACAATAGTACCCATATGAATACGTATGCGAAATTTTCGCTAGTATGTTGCCTTACGATCTTGCAAGCAATAGACAAAGGTAAGGTGTCACTACACTTTTCGCCTACATTCTAGCGCAGGTCTGACTGCAACGGCACTGAATCCTCGTTTTGCGTGACGTGGTTCACTCGAAATTTTGTTCACAGTGGACGCACGCACACACACACACACACACACACACACACACACACACACACACACACACAC
>JARJEB010011677.1:0-11805 GCA_030264535.1 Liometoxenus newtonarum | reverse complement strand
TATTTATTTAAAGTTTTCCCATACGAATTTACGTAGCTTTAGGTCTTAATGGATCTCTGGCCGGAAATTTTAGGCACTTTTAATGTTTCGAATGAGTTAAAAATTAAAAGTGCCTAAAATTTCCGGCCAGAGATCCATTAAGACCTAAAGCTACGTAAATTCGTATGGGAAAACTTTAAATAAATGCACTGTAAAGGTAAATTACTATTTAAGGCATTCAGTTCCAGTTCACATCAAGAATTTCTATGGAACTGGAAAATACAGAATCTATTTAAACCAGCGCTTCTCAAACTTTCGCATTTCGCGCCCCCTTTTTGACCTTCAATAATTCTGCGGCCCGCTGCATAAAATAGAAGAGTATAACCCAATATAGGTAGGAACTTATTTAACTAGATTTGGAAATATTGGCTACCTACGTTGCCGTTACTTTGTTCATTTATTTCGTTTATTCGACGGCTCCCCTGTACAGTTTGAGAAGCGCTGATTTAAACATTTGAATGTCTAGTAGAAGTTCCAGTTTGTTTGTTTGTTAAATTTTGAAGGCCATATTAGAAGAGGTCAAATACTGTTTTGTACTCATACATCCTACAGCAAGAGCAAGTTTCCACACTTAAATAAATACTAGGTATATCTATTTATACGAACGTTTAACATTCTTTTTCTCATTATTATAATATAAGTAGGAACATAAGTGCTAATATAAATAACAAATTAATAAATTTGTATGCTGAACAAACGCACATATGAATAATCAGTTGACATCAATTAAAATCGTTTTTCAATTTCAATTGCCAATTATTTTTATTACATCTCGTTATATATAACATAACAAGTTTATATTTTAAGATACAGGCAGGTATTAATCCATTGGATAATTTTGTTCAATACTACAGTATAGGAGTAGGTGTTATAAGTGGGCGTTCGCAGGGAATTAAGTTAACTATAAATGCATAAACAGGTTCTATGAATTTATAATGTTTTCATTCTGTTTCATTCTGTTACACTGGACTGCACACTGTTGAATGAAGCATTTTTATGCTTTATTCTTTTAGGTATTGTCTACTTGTAACAGATTGTCTTATTTAAACCGTTTGAGAATCGAGTCCGCAAACGGTGTTTATTTAATGAGTTTCATTAATTTAAGCCACTTCTGCTTGCGTGGCTTTTGCTATTAAGTATAATATTAAGAACAATGCGGCGACGTCAAACATCCGTTAGATTGTTTTAGAAAAGATACGAAACGAATTAGGAATTACGTCAGCAATTTCGTGATTTTACCGTGAACAATTTAACTAATCAAACTGAAATTACTCTGTTTGTAATTTGTAAACAGTTTTTGATTTTCTACTTCTATGCAGAAAAGCAACGTTCTTAAACAAATTTACATTGATTACATTATTTAGTTTATGCGTCTAAACGTAAAAGAGGAATGCACGCGAACAACCTGTTACTTTCAATGACGAAATGACCTATTTTCATTATATAATATGTACCTAAACAGTTCACATTGTATTTTTTTTTAAAATTTGCGTTCATAATAAAGCCATTCTAGTACTGAAAGCGGTTTCTTAATGCATCTATCCTTCTATATCTATCATTTACAATGCTTTTTTATTTCATTAAGAAACAGTTCGTAATAGAAAATTGGAGGCAGAATAGGATAGACAAAGCTAGCAATATACTTTTTAAAATACACCATTAGGGAATTTCTTTTGTCTAAGTTGGTGACACTTTGTCGATCGACGTGTCGACGCCAGCGCTTGGAGGCAGAAGAGGATGGGCAAAGCTAGCTATATACTTTTAAAAATACACCATTAGGGAAGTTCTTTTGTCTAAGTTGGTGACACTTTGTCGATCGCCGTGTCGACGGATACGCCGAGAACCAGAATCGGAAAGCCTTCCCTACCAGCCGCTTTTCCGAACTACACCATTAGGGAATTTCTTTTCTCTAAGTTGGTGACACTTTGTCGATCGACGTGTCGACGCCAGCGCCTGGAGGCAGAATAGGATAGACAAAGCTAGCAATATACTTTTTAAAATACACCATTAGGGAATTTC
The DNA here is from genome assembly GCA_030264535.1 of Liometoxenus newtonarum. NCBI lineage: Eukaryota > Metazoa > Arthropoda > Insecta > Coleoptera > Staphylinidae > Liometoxenus > Liometoxenus newtonarum. Next base: position 9,747 of record JARJEB010011677.1, on the reverse strand, counting down.
TTTTCTCTAAGTTGGTGACACTTTGTCGATCGACGTGTCGACGCTAGCGCTTGGAGGCAGAATAGGATGGACAAAGCTAGCAATATACTTTTTAAAAGAACCGTGACACTTGAAATTGAAGTATGAAATGTCAATATTTTTACAATTGTAACCAAAATTGTAACCATAATTATTTTTTATTAAAAAAAAGGAAATACTAGACGCAAATTTAAAAAAAATAGTGTAAGCAACTTGTATCATAAGTCGTTTTAAACGTGAGCCTGAGTTTCGATCACGAGTCGCGTAGCGGCTACGCCTCGATGAACAATCTATCCTATATATCGTATAGTGCCTATACATACGAATTTGATGGTTAATATACAGTAAAGGCAAAATCCAATAAATAAGTTTCCAATCAACTGATTAGCCTCAAACTCTATGCGAATGTAGAATCTAAGAGGACGTGCATTTCAATGTAATAAATCTGCTTTTGTTGCTGCGGCTGTGGCAATGTCAAAATGCAAATAAATCACCGCAGCGAATCGTGAACCGATCGGCAAATTTTATTAGCTAAGCATAAACGAGAGTAACGAGACGTCCAGGCGGTTCCGTTCCCCGTTCCCAAAGTTGACTAACATACCCACAGGAATTAAGTAACTCAAATTAGCTTGACGTACATTTACAATTTTAAAAAAGTTCGTCGAGTTTAAATCACTACATTTCTCCGTATTCCATTCAGATGCAGTGTTTTCCATTTAAAACGAAAAAGTTACACCCTGTATGTTATAAAGTCCTAACTAAGCCTTAGAAAATAAAACAGCAAATGCACAATTTTGCGTAGAATGACAAGAAACTTTTTTTCTTTATTCGTTGTCGAGTGATTACTCAATCACTCTGTATATGTTCGTTACGATTGATGTAGAACGAGCTTAGAGGAACGAAGAAAACTGGTGTATTTCCTCTTTCTCTGACTAAAATAACGAAATTTCTTCATCACATACACCAAATCAAGGAAAACCCGCGCAATTTATTGTGGGCTCATTTCATAATTGTACTTTGTAATTGAACAATCGAATTTCATCTTCTTCTTTCTGGCGATGCTACAAATTGTTTTTATATTTAATACTTGATCCTTGAAGCTTAATTTTAATTTAATGTTGCTTCGAATGAGACGATAAAGTTGCGATATTTTCAGAAATTATTTTTATTTTGTTTTGACAATGCAAATTAAATTAAAAAGTAATTTCAAAGAACCAAATGGATTGTACTTATACCATTATCAAGATAAATAATGCGCCAGAAAGTAAAAAGGATCAGAAAATATGTCAATATATTACTTACACAGGTACTTTTAAGGACTTTTAAAAATCTGCAGCGTACCTAATTCATTTTCATTATTAGTTCATCTTATTAAGCATCAAGGACGAAATTTTGCAATTTTTAATTTCCATCAACTAATAGTAATGATGCGCCTTAGGATATAACTGAATTGTATAGGCACTTTTTTTGTTATTATAAAAATATCAGAAGAAAATCCTCTATTTAGAATAATGTAATCCCAAAAGCGGAAACTGACGTGACGAAAGCAGAAATGCACATTTTCAAATGCTTTTTTTTTTGTTTCGCAAAATATAAAAGAACATGTAACACGCTTTGCTATTTTATTTTAAATTCGTTCATGTTCTTCATGCTTTTGCATCGTGTAGTGGGAGTTAAAATAAAAACAAAAACCTGAAGTTGAAGTAAAACCACGCCGTGGGAAAAGAAAATCACGCACAGGCACAAGGCACAGCATCTATTTTCTAAACGACTTTGTTGCCCGATTTCCGTGTTATTGATAGATTGGATGAGGAAACATGGAACGCACGTCGAACACATCATTCAAACGATCCAAGTTTTGATATAACTAAGGGTGGTATTCGCGTTTTCGTGTTTCCATCAGTACGATACAAAATAAAAAGAACAAAATCAATTAATCATTTTAGATAATTATTAAGTTATATACGCATAAAGGGCGTTTCTTTAAAAAAAAATATTAATAAAAAGTTATTTGGAGGCGCCGGGCATCGATCCCGGTACCTCTCGCATGCTAAGCGAGCGCTCTACCATCTGAGCTACGCCCCCCCCGTATTTGAAAGAAGTCCAGCGAGGCAGTTAACTAACACAGTGTGACACTTAATTAAATTGTTTCCAGATTATACAAATTTAAGTCAAGAGCGTTCAATCAAGAGGCCGCACCCAAAAAAACAGGCACAGACAGACAAATACATAAATACATTTGGTATACGAGTACGTAACTAAGTTAAGTTAGATAGGTAGGTACATAGGTAGGTACATAGGTAGGTACGAAACTTCAACATGCGGAACGAAATTCCAAATTTATATTATTCAATTTCTATATAAGTTTATGTTATCACGTTATGAATTGTAAATTGTATAAATTTTACCAAATAAAACGGTATGCCTGCGTTTTGGGAAATACTCGGAAAATACAGTATTTTAACAATAGTTTGTTTTTAGAATTCACAAATAAAATGTGGCAAGCGGGGATTTTAAAGTCTGCAATTTGCAAATCGAATAAAATATTCTTAGTTCAGCCACAAAAAAGTGAAATGAAAATGGAAAAAAAAAACGCAATGCGTTGTTTTAAGAGTGTTCAATTGTGAATGAGAATGCCCGACCGCCGACATAGAAAGAACGAAAAAAAGTATAAAGGACATCAAGGAAGGAAAGAAGAATGGCATTGTGCAGAAGCAAGGATGAAGGAGCAAACATAAAATGTATAAACGTAAACGACGATCGTTCTTGTTTCGTGTTCACTTGTGTTATATTTTATAGGTACGTGTCAGTGTTGAATGCATATGTGCGACTGCATGTGGTGGAAATGCGTAATATAAATAAAATTGAAACGCCAAAAGTTATTATTTTATACAAAACTGAATGCTTGACGTCGTTCCTCGTTACTTCAGGTCTACAGCTCAAGAGGTAACGTCTGGAGAAGTTAAAAGTACAATTTTCGACACATTTTTCATCTTCTTTCTTTTGCTCATCCCGTCGTTTCCCTATACACACATTTTAAGAAATAATATAATAAAAAAATGAGCGTAGGGTAGGACAGAAAATAAATTTTCATCATTTTGTTTTTTTTATAACGAAATGTCGCAGAACAAATTGAATTATTTCTCCAGCATTAAAAATATTGAAATTTTTTGTCAAATTTACATTGCTTCATCCCTTTCGCTTTCCATACTTATACTTATTCGTCGTGTGGAATTAAGTTATTCCCATATAAAAGAAAACTACTGTGGAGATGAACAAGAACAAGGTCAAACACGCAAGCAGGACGAAAGGATATTATAAAGAATCGTACGATGGTAGAGGGTTGATTCATGCATTCGGAATATTAATGTTAGCCATGAGTGCCGAAGGAGAAAAAAAATCCGATTCTGTTTCTTCATGCATTTTTCTTCTGTTTTCAATCGAAGATAATCTAATCTAATCTCATCTAATTATAATATAGAGCTTATTTTAGGCACGCTCACAAATTCGTTCTCAAATATCATTACAGCACAAATTTTTAATATTAACCGTCATCAATATCAACAAATAAAATTGAAGTTTCCTTGGGAGTTCATCGTAAAGGTGTAGGTTGCTCAGCTAGATTTTCATTTTACTGTGCAAATGCAAAATTGAATAGACTACCATTCAGGATGCAAGGCGGAGAAAGGTAGGAAAGTAAGGAACAGGAAGCCCGCTTGCAAGTAGAGCAGGACTAGGAAGGAGGAAGGTAAAATTTTAGAACTTGCAAGAAGTAAGGAAAAAGCATAATCAGTCAGGTCAGACTTTGGGTTATTCGATTCGTGGGAACGTCCAAATCGCATATACCACCTATAGTGGTGTAGTAATGGTAACGCTTTACCGCATATCCGGTTTTAGAACGGCAAATGTATAATGATTCCATTGGAAAAACGTAAAATCTCATAAAACGAAGGAAATCGAATGAATCAAGCCGAATCGAATCAAACCAACTTCGCATTCGAAGCAAATCGAATAATGATCGTAATTTTTGAACGCAGGTAAGTGAGCCAGTCCTGCCAAGCCTGATTAGTGATATTTTTGAATTGATTTTTTCCTGATAACGCAGTTCTACTTTATTATTTTATCAACACCACCATTCAAAACCAAATTGCACTGTACAAATATTAATATTATTAGTAATCGAAATGTGAATATCCATTTTCATCGTAAATGGAAATAAAACTTTAAACACATTCAATATAATTATACAAATGGCTTTCTAGCCGCTTTTATTGCCAGCGAATTAATTTTTGCAAATGTTCTATTTATTCCAACACGCTTTTTTTGCTAGATAATTAAAAAATAAAAATGAATAAAAAGGAAAATAAAAATATGAAAGCACAAGTTGAATTTTTAAATGAATCGAATTAATAATACGCATTAGATCCTTTTCTTTTTCAATGCAGAGTGTTTATTTTACCATCGAACATACGCAATGTTCGCAGCTAAAATAAACGAGTCAAACTCATGGCAGTGGCGATACACGATCAAAATAATTAATTTTTATGATCATGTCGTCACTGTCAGTTGTCAATTTTGTTCCTTGTCATATTTAAATTGGTTGTTCACAAACTGTTTATCAGTCGTTAACTTCTTTCTCAACGGTTAGGTCTTGTCATCGTGGTGTGTCGTCGTCCGTCCCACATCCCCAATCTCTCTTCCGTCCGTCGATCTGTCTTTAGCAATAGAAATCCACACTGCCATGAGTTTGACTCCGTTTATTTTGCCGTCGAATATAGGCACATGTTATGTTCGACGGTATTACAAACGCACGGTATATACACTTAAACACTCGATATTTAAAAGCACCCTCCCCTGTTCATTGGATATATGTATACCGTGCGTTTATTTTACCGTCGAACATAGTATATGTTCGTACCTAATCTTCCGTGAAATAAACGAGTCAAACTCATTGCAGTGGAGATTTGTGTTGCTACAGACACACCGACGGACGGGGAGAGAGTGGGGATGTGAGACGGACGACGACACAGCACGACGACAAGTCAGCGCATCAGTGTGAGAGCTATTTTGATGATTATTGCACACCGTGCAATATTGGCGACTTGGCGACTTGGTGAGCGACATGATAATAAAAATGAATTATTTTGATCGTGCATCGCACTGCCATGAGTTTCGACTCGTTTATTTTAGCTGCACTGGGAACATATTGCTTATACACGACATGCTATGTTCCATGGTAAAATAAACGCTCTGTATGTACCTATATAGCAATAAAATGATGGAACGTTGTAAAACGAAAGTCACAAAATGAAAAATGAAAATAAAATGGAAAATTTTCCAAAATAAAAATAAACTTGATTAATGACAAGATTATTACTGATGTAATAATAAGTGCTTCATTAAATCACAATCAGAATCATTCTAATTAAAAAAGATATCATGTACCTAGGTATGATATGAAAACGCATTTATCCATTACATTTGAACGTTCCAAAATTATTCCTTTTCATTTTCATCAGTTCATCATTTTTAATTTCCTCCATAGAAATCTTTGAAAGTTGAATTTATTTTTAATTTTTTTGCCATTAACCCTTAAGTTACTACGATTGAGATAAATGGCACTCTTCCTCATACATCCTGAAAATTTACCAGATGGCAAAAGCAATTTCATTTCTGTGTGTGCAACTACACGCTGGTAAAGATTTTAAACGAAATTTTTCGTTGCCCTTTTTGTATATTTTCATTACTCTTTGTCATTTCAATTTTAACACTTTGACAGCCAGTTTCCCCTATAAATAAACAAAGTTTGTTGTAGTTTTAGTTTTCAGTTGGGGTTTAATGTTTCCAATTGAAAACTGTCCAACATAGTTTTGGCTGAGAATTTAAATGCATGGATTTGGCACTTGAGCTCGAATCTTGTAAGTGACAATTTTCATTGACCACGCCAGCATTTGACACGACGCAATATCCCACTAAACCAGCGTTTCCCAAACTTTTTTAGACGCGGCCCGGTACGAGGTTTTAAAATTTTTCGCGACCCACCTTATGAAAAAAAAAAACAATTTATTTACAAAACGAATTTTATTTTTTTAATAAAAATCAAGTTATTTGTGTTTTTACAATTTTTTTTCGCGACCCAGCAAAATTTTTCTACGACCCGGTGCCAGGTCGCGACCCACACTTTGGGAAACGCTGCATTAAACGATAGAATAAAGGCAAGCACATGAAAAGGAAAGAAAATGCGAATAAACGGAAAAGTGGGGCAATAAAAAGTGAAAAGGATAAAATGGCTTAATTGTACTTAAATTTTTGACTTACAAATAAGCTGTATAATTTTGAAACGGAATAATTAATTAATTTAAAAAGAAAAGAATGTAATTTATGTGCTCTTTGTTCGGTTGTTAATAATTTTGGGGAATTTGCTTGATGCCAAAGTGCGTAAAGAGAAAACATATACAAAATTGCACATAAATAACACTTTAAAACCAATAGCGTCGTGTCTATCAGTGGCGTTGATTTGTTTCACATATGCGATGTGATTCTCTTTCTTCTTTCAATTTGTGGGCTTTCATTGCGATTCCAGCTTCCTCTGTCTAATATTTGTGCACACACGTCTTCGCGCGTTTTTCGTTCTTTTTCAATTCCCACTCGTGGAAACAGTGTGGGCATAATTCAAACTTTTCCAAGTACAATTTTTACTTATTTACATTTTTTTTTTCGAATGATACATTTCAATTTGCAAAAATGTATACAGAGTAAACCAGAATATTCAAAAGTTGATTTATAAAATTATAAACGGTGGTATTTTCTTGATTTGACTACAATCTTTTGCGGACAAAAAGGACCTTCGGCAATCAGAAACGTAAATTATTGTCGGAAGTATAATGAGTAATATCAAATAAAGCATTTACTGCACAAAATAAATGTTAAAGAAACACAAACAGGAAAAAGATTAAAGAAAACATTTTGAAAATTTACTAACTCGTTAACAAGAAAACAACAAGACCAACCTTAACAAATTGTCTAATACAATCGTTCCCGTGTTCGCGCAGGAACGTCTGAAGTGTTTCCATCCCTTGTGCGGACAGTAGCCGATAACCATTGTTGCCATTATTGGGCGTTAAATTGGCCAAATTTGCAATGTTTGCAAAATTCGTGATGTTCGTCAAGTTATTGCCAGCAGGAGCAGTTCCAGTACCAGTACCAGTACCAGTACCAGTACCAGCACCAGCACCAGCACCATTGCTCACATTTCCTGTTCCTATTCCTATTCCTACACCACTACTAGCAATATTTGCATTGCCATTGTTTGCCGGCGTATTATTGCAATGTTTATGGACATTTTTGCTAATATTAGTGGCATTTCCATTGATATGATTGGCATTTTGATTGTTGTTTCGTTGCACCGCGTTGTTGTTCGGTACTAATGGTGCTGGTGATGGTATTACTGTGATTGGGGTTGGCACCACTGACACAGGCGACGCGGTGACAATGTGATTATTATTGTTATTGTTGTTGTTGATATTGTTGCCGTTGACGAGGACGTTTTGAGCAGTATTTCCATTTGCGTGGTGGTTGAGTGCGTTGTGGTTGTTGCCAATGGCAAAGAATACGCTGCTGGTGCCGTTTTGCATTATTTTATTATCAAAAAGGAAGCTCACATGTTTTTAAATATTATTTTACCCCTAACTATGGATTATTTGTACTGGTTTTCAAAATTTCTATATTTGGAACGACAACGAGAATGGAAGGATTTGCTAAGTAAATGTAACTATAGGAGTTATTTGAAGAATTGAATTCCGCCGCGCGTTTTGTTCAGTTGTTTTGGGTTCGAAAATAATCCGCGAAACAATTGATTTATATGCGATCGAGACACCGCCGTCCTTTGCGTATATATATATATATATATTCGTGTGTCGGCAAATGACAAGACGGCACACAACTTCGACTTGACGCGCTTCTGACTTACTGAAAGAGCGTCTGGACGCCTCACCGCCACCAAACCCCCACTACTACCACATCTCTGTCGCGCGCGTTGCGTTTCGTTTCTCTGCTTGCCTGCGACGGCGGCGTCGATGCGTTTCCGCTTCAAAACACTCCGCATTGAAAATTTGCAACCGCCAGCCGCGATCGGAGATATGGCGAAACGGCGAAAATATAGTGTGGGCCTAGTCTGGCTTTTGACCGCAAAAGGACATCAACAAAACGAAAACGAAAGAGCCCAGCTGGCCAGAAAAGGGATAATATAACAATGTACTGGACATCGCGGATATATAGAAAAACAGGAGCTTGATAGAGAAAATACCAAAATAAAAACAAAAACTATCGCTGGACGAGTCTGATCTGATGAAATGAATATACATAAAGGATCAAGGATATATACCTATATAGATAAGAATGAACTTTTATGTTTGCATCATCATTATCATTATCATCTTTAGAGGGATGGTGTTCATAAGCTTGGATTGCTATCATATTTTTCCTTTTTTGTCTTCGTCATGTTGCTTTGTAAGCAACGGCACTGTTAAGAACTGTCTGTTTATTACATTGTGTAACCGCACAACAAACGAGGCAAAGTAACTCTAATAAAAACGAATTTATTTCGTCGAGGTAAACTACCACTTGCATAATATACCTACGTACATAAGTAATATTAGGTATGGTGGATACACACAAGCAACCTGCAACAAAATGAAAATGAGGGGTCCAGACAACGACTGACTCCATATATATATTATGCTGCTAATATACAGAGGGGTAACTAACCCCTAATATACGTTTTGGTGTAATTAACATGTTTTTACGTATATACCTAGAGCTGCTGATGTTGATGATGAAAAATAAACAAACTGACATAAAACTAGAAATTCCAAATTTGATATTTCGCTTGGAAACATAGATTACTGGATGCATATAGTGCTGCGGAAACAACAAAAACCACTCGCCCGCTCGGCAAACAACGAATAAAAAATACACGTGGCATCAAAAAAGATGAATGAGCTCATTGCCGATGAATTTTTTTCATTTCGTCTCTGCGCGTGTGGGTACCTATCAGCCGATAACGTAACTTGCGTTGCCTACACATGCATATGATGCGGGCCGAAACATTTTCGCGCAAATCGCCACCCTTACTTACACCTCTATGCAAATAGCTAACATCGGATAGGATGGGATGAGAAAGTTGATATGATATATGGGCAATTATTCTAGCGTGCTCTTGATTAATCAGGAGCAGGACCTGTTTCCCCCCATGTGAATGCGATTCTCCCTTTTCAATCTTTTCTAGACAATCTGCTTGTTGCGGAAAAGTTAATATTTAATAAAATCACTAAAGAAATTACTTTTTTCTACACCTATTTAGTTATATGGTCATTATTAGCATTTTTTCAGTGAATAATGTTACCAATAACTCACTACCGTGAGTTATGGATTTACATAACTCACTGCCGTGAGTTATGGATTTTCAAAAATCACTGCAATTAAATAACATTGATCGCGTATTCAAGTTGAACAAGATTTTGAAGACGAATTTGAAGTGACCGATCCAACTTATCTATATGATCTAAGAAATCGAAGGAACCCGAAGAATTCCGACCATAACTCGATGTTATTCGCCCGCCATATTGTTTCACTTGTCAGTTAGTGCTCGTTCGTTGCTTCATCGAGAAATAACAATTTGTATTTTGTATTAAAAATAGTACAAAGTGTAGATTATGACCATTGCTCAAT
>JARJEB010011675.1:0-10080 GCA_030264535.1 Liometoxenus newtonarum | reverse complement strand
AAAAATAATACTTTTTTTAATTCTAAATAATTTTGATACACATACTATGTATGTATTCAAATATATTTTTTCTTTAAAATCAAATATGTTTTTCGGGTCGTTTTTTAATTTTTTTTTTTTTACTAATTATTGGAAATTAAAGGGCCACTGCATTTAAATCGCCCGGGCCTATTTCATAGTTCGATCCGCCCCTGTTATTAATCCTATATAAACCATAAAAACTGAGAACACACTGTATATTTTTATATATTATAGAATATTTTGCTAGTTCCTACTAGAATTGCACTTAAGCATGAATGGAAGAGCACAAAAAAATGGTCGAAACAAAAAGTGAAACAAAAAAGAAAATAAATGCGTAAATTACTAAATAAATTTTCACACGTTACAATTTGCAAATAATATTAGTTATCTAATCGTATATTCAAGAATATTAAAAGTGTATGAGATAACAAATTTTGTTATAACAAAATTACTCGTCCTTCAGTCCGGTCCAAAAGCTGAAACTGAAGCTAAGGCATGAAATTAATAATTTTTGATTCTCTTCACTTTTAGCTTTAATTTTTCAAGGATTTCCGTGTTTCGCGATGAAAATCATGCAGGGGCGTGCTCCCGAAAACGTAAAATTAAAAATATTTTTATAATTGTGTTGTTGAATTATTTAACAAAAAACAAAAGTCAACTAAACAAGTGTTGAGTACATATAGAAATGTGTAAAACGTCGACGTCGACGTCGACGTCGTGAAGTGACATTTCCAAACAATAAATTTTTGGATACAAATGAGCTTTGAGCATGTACTCTATGGGTTTCCCCTATTTTCCTTTCCTAACTCACTCTTCTAATCCTATTTGTTCCCTGTTCTTTAACCTTATTCCTTTTATTTTCTAACTCGTTGTCTTTTTTATCCAATATATTAAACGGCGTCGTGCATCGAGGAAAACAAATGGAAAAGTAAATTGCCACCAAACGTCGAAATTTTCCTGACTTTTTAGTTTTTATTTTTTTTTTTGTATTTTGTACATTTCTCGTTTTTATATTTACTTTTGTGAAAGCGTTTCATATACAATTTTTTTTTTCGCACTTAGCTATATAAAGTAAGTAACACCACCATTTGTCTCCTTGAACATGTAAATGGAACGCACCCTAAGTTTACTAGAATTTTAGATATTCATTTGCTCAAAACTACTACAATTGAAATCTCCTGTTATCAAGTTACTTCTTCGATTCGCATGCAATTGCACAATGCAGAACTTTAAATGTAATGCAAATTTAATAACCGTTTAGCATGCAATTTGAAGTTGAAAGTTGATAACACTGCGGAAGAACTTTTTTACTTTCGAACCGACGGTAGAATACAAGGAAAGTTATGGTTTCAATGGTTCAGTGGGAGGGTGGGAGGTAGGCGGAGCCATGCACGGTGAGAACTTTTCGCTCAGGTATAACAGACAATGTCAAATCCCGGTCAAATCCCAGGTCCTCCGACTGGTCGCAAAGTTATGCGGAGCGAACCCGTACCGATTTGTTTCAATTTCTGTGTTTTTCCTCAGACTCGCCTGATTTTCTGAATAGTTTTCTTACCAACCGACGGTAGAATAGAAGGAAAGTTATGGTTTCAATGGTTGAGAGGGAGGGTGGGAGGTAGGCGGACCCAGACACGGTGAGAACTTTTCGCTCTGGTATAACAGACAATGTCAAATCCCGGTCAAATCCCAGGTCCTCCGACTGGTCGCAAAGTGATGCGGAGCGAACCCGTACCGATTTGTTTCAGATTTTGTGTTTTTATGAAACATAATATCAACTTTTTATTTATTTTTGCTTTGCTTGCACGTTACGTTACAATGCGTTGCGTGCGTTTTTGCGACGAAATAGCACAACTTGCTTATGTTTACCATTATGACTCGAACTAGCAAAGCATAATCTTGTTTGTTTACTTTCCCATCTTATCGATGTAATACACTCAACTCTACCTATATTTGTATCTACATGCAATATTATGCATTATGCCACTTTCATGTCGCAGTCACATGTCGACGAACATACCTAATTTAAGCTTACAAAGCTAAAAGTTATAAAGGTAGACAAACTACTGCAACGTTAACGTTACTACACTCATAATGGAGTTGGTTATAAAAAATACATAACTGTCCTGAAAATACCAATATGTATAAATATCCATTACCTAGATCTACAGACGAAACAAAAAACGAGACTTTTCTTATTTTCATATGAAACCAGCCTAACTGTACATAACCATCAAAAAAATGACGTGGAGATGAAGTCAACTAGACACGACGATAAATCGCATTATGATCCAATGGCAAAACCCAGAGACAACCAAAATCTAAACTACAAGGAAGAGATTATAAGTGTTCAACACGAGAGATTCTCAAACTTTTTTCCTGACCATACACTTATTAATAATTTGAAAATTTGAGGGCAGACTTGTCTAACGAATGTCATCTCTTATATATTGGTTGGGTTGGGTTGGGCGGTACACATCAAGAATCTCGCGCCACAGTGTGGTTGAGTATCACTGGTATAGCGAGAAGCAATTTACTGGTAAACCCTCTTAAGATTTTCCTCTTCTCTCTTTCATTTTTTTTTCTATTTTTTTTTTTTCGTTTGAAACTGACACTTGTAATTTCCGCTTTTGAATGTGTTAACATGAAAAATAATGGCAAATAAATATACGTGTCCGAAACAAACATACGTTCCGGTTCTTGCTCGCTTCGATGATTAACGTATTAAAGTAAAATACGGGGTGGAAAAGCACATCAGACATGAACATGAGACAACATGTCATCACATTATGAAGCGCTCGCTACGAAACAATAAACGCAAAACCGGCAAAACCGGCAAAACGCGCACAAGCCAGGGCGCGCTGCTGTTTTCGTATTTTTTTTTTTGCTCATCGCTGATTCCGTATTCTTTGTGTCATTTGTGAACACATGGATGTTACTTTTAGAAAAGAAAATATGAAATGTGAAATTTATTAACTGTTTTTTTATTTTTATTTTCTGGCCACATACCGAAGGTATGTAGGTATTAGAAAGTAAGGTAATCATGAAAAAGTCTTATTTTTCCCTGATTGGTCCGATGTGTGTGTGTGTGTGTGTGTGTGTGTGTGTGTGTGTGTACTTGTGGCTATGTACTTGTTGATGTATTAACGCTCTAGCCTGACCGAAGACAGTCTTTGGGCCTTACGCTTAGTTCATTCGGCCCGATTCGGCCTTAATCGGTATAGGTCGACAAAGCGATGAATCATTTTTATTTCACGCGGCATAGTACAGTTTAAATCTAGGGTGGTTTTTCAAAAACCATTTTTATAAACAAATAAATTTTTTAAAATTATTGTTAGTACCGATACTAATGATTTTTGGTACTTTTTCCCTATTTTAAAATTCATGCACAAATTTTTTCGTAAAGATAGTTTACTTTTTTGGAATTCGATTCTAAGAATTGCTTATTAAAATCGCATTATTGAATTTGTAATATCGAAACATCACTCTGAGATTACTTATTACACTCACCAGCACATCAGGAAAAACATGACTTACTCTGGCCTCTCTCTCTCTCTCTCTCACACTCATTTCCAAAGATTCGATACTTATTGAATTTGCTTTGCCCTATAATAATAAGAAGCAAAAGATAGGTGCGTAAAGCATGCAAGGCAAGCTGAAAAGAACATAAATCTCATAAAAATGTTTTGATCCCGACATGAAAATCTCCTTTTGATGGTAAGCGTTCTATCGTTAGATCCTTGCTCATTCGTTCATGTGCATTTCACGTTGCCAGCGTTGTTGGTGCAAAAAGGCAAGAAAGGGAAATCCTATCAAAGTCAAACACGTCGGTCGTCATTCATAATTCAACGTTTTTCACATTCCACATTCGCTTCGTCTTCTTTATTCTGGAATATTCAAAGCTTTCGTAATTGGTGTATTGTATAAAAAAAAATTGTCTTTTCTTTCAAATCATTTAATGATAACGCCAATTAAATGCTGTACAAATGTTACTAGTAGTTATATAGTCATGAATCATGAACGGTGTTTGAGTTATTCTGCTTTAAAGTTGTAATTTCGAAAAATAACGATTTTTACTTTAATTCTGCCTTCCTTCAAATTGGTCTTATTAAAATAATGAATTCTAGTAATTATAATTATATAAATAGCCAATTAAAATGCTTTACTCGAATAATGATATTAAATCTTGAATTGAGAAAAAAATACCATTTTTTACTTTCCGACCTCATACCGAAGGTATGTAGGTATAGGAAAGTAAGGTAATCATGAAAAAAAATTAAAGTCTTATTTTTCCCTGATTCGTGTAGATCCGTTGACCCCAGGTCAAAAATCGGCTTTTTGATCTAATGTGTGTGTGTGTGTGTGTGTGTGTGTGTGTGTGTGTGTGTGTGTGTGTGTGTACATGAATAAAATTTCGGTCAAACCAAACAACATATATGGGCAGCTGTCCCTCTTCTTTGAACCTGNGCCACATACCGAAGGTATGTAGGTATAGGAAAGTAAGGTAATCATGAAAAAAATTAAAGTCTTATTTTTCCTTGATTCGTGGAGATCCGTTGACCCCTGGTCGAAAATCGGCTTTTTGGTCTGATGTGTGTGTACAAAATTGCGGGCAAACCAAGCATCGAATAGGACTGAAATTTGGTACCTGGCCAGCTGTCCCTCCCGATTGAACCTAAATAAAATCGGCTGGTAAAGAAGACACCTTGACTTGTAGGCCAAAACGTCTCAAGGGCCCCACATATTGTCAGATTAACGTCTGTCAGTCCACAGAAATTGCACACACACACACATACACACACACACACACACACACACACACACACACACACACACACACACACACACACACACACACACATATCAGTTCACCCATATGATCGCGGACAAAATTTGACCTTACGATCATCGCATAAAACAACCATAGATCTAAGACAACGGCCTTAAGGCGGCCTTACATTGCGTTATAAAAATTGAATCTGACGTTAGACGTCATCGAAATTAAATAAATCGGTACGGATTCGCACCGCACAACTTTCCAGCAATATTCACTACGACTTCGTAGAACTCGTCGACCGTAACAACAATTTTGATCGGAAAGTGGAAATGAGATTGATTACGTTTTGATATTACTAAATTTCTGGGCAAATTTCCACTTTCCGATCAAAAGTACTTTTACGATCACGAGTTCTACGAAATCGAAGCCTGATATGGTCGGAAAGTTTTGCGGTGCAAACCTGTACCGATTTTTTTAAATCGTACAAAGTTTGTTTCTTTGGTTGCGTTCTTCCTACTTTCACTTTTACGGTTATTCAGCCATTTCATGCTTGGACATGTCCATGTGGTATACCTGAATTATTATTATTAGAGTAAAAGATTGTGCAATTGAATTGGCAATTTGCGATTGAAACGATTTGCTTGCGGCTTGCGTATTTTTTGCTTGCTTATTTATTGTATGTTTTCCAAATTATAAATGAATCTGTAATCGTAATGAAATTTTGAAATCGAAACGCATTGTGCCATTCAGAATTCACCATTTTACATACATTCTATACTAAAGTAGTTAATCATACACTTTTTACGCATCAACTATCAACAAATGCATGCATTTTTATTATGAAAATGTGCAAAAGTGCAAACGCCAGCATTCAGCGCATGAGATTAAAAACATCTTACCATGGAACAACACAACGCAAATGAACGGTATCGGAATGCTTCGCTTTATAATCTATAACTAACTATACATATAGACAAAATGAATAAGAATGGTAATTGTGCTTGTTCCGAGTGGGATAAAAGCTTCCCTGGAGCTCAAACGCCAACGCACCAACAATTTTTATAAAAATATTATATTCAGAGTTGAGATTAACTTCCTAGTAATTTGTGCATAGTTGAGAGAATGCGCACACTCGACAAATCACCAAACCTCAAACCATCAAATCAAGGAATGAAAATCGTGATGAACATTTACTTTGGTAGAAATATTAGGTGCGTTTTATTGCACATTAACTCACCTCACCAAACTCGAGCGAGTGAACGAACTGTGTTTTATTAGAAGCGTATAGCCGGTACCGTGGCTAACTATGATCCTACCGTACTTTTACTCTTAAGCGGCCCATACACTTTCAACTTAGTCATCAACCTAGTCGTCAACTTGCGATGTTGAGGACTAGGTTGACCGTCTGTGGGCAGGTTGATACCAAGTTGAAGAAAATCAAAGTGGTTTGGATTTTTGGTGGGCGGAGCCTGATGTTGGTAACAATGGTGACCAAGTTGAGACATGTATGGCACGGTTGACAACATGCTTGTAAACATCAGTTCTAAAAAAACTTGTGGGAAGGCCGAAATAAAACTGTTGTTTATCAACTTGGTTGACATGTGTGTGGGCAACCACCACAACCTAGTTGAGGACAAGGTTGACGACTTGGGTGAAAGTGTATGGGCCGCTTTATAATTCTACCCTTCAGTAGTCTAACCAGTGAGGGTTATTTTTTAATTGCCAATGAGGGGTATGGCTTAGATGCATGTTTGTCTCTTCTTCACTTGGATTTTGGTCTATAGGTTTCACTGCGTCGCACTTGCGGATAGTAATGCCATGCGCGTTCGCCATTAAGGTTCAAAAGTGCATAAGGATCATAGTGACCAGAGTACCGGCTAGGGTCTAATTGTTCTATTTCATAGTTTCACTCGCAGGAGTGTAACTTTTCTGTCTCTCGATTGAGAGTTTGAGACGGTGAAAGGAGTGAATATTCCCATTTGAGCTGGCGTTTTTCTGAAGATTTTTGTCTTCTGAGGCATTGGTTTTCGAAAACTACAACATATGGATCGAAGTCTGAACCACACTGAACCATTGGGCTTGGTTTCGGTTTGAAACAATACTATGTGCGTGTTATTGGTTGTTTGCACTTAGTATTATCGTGTTGATCGCAAGCAAAGCACCAAACGCGCTGGGAAATTATTAAATTATACACTGCAAAACTGACTAAACAACACAATCACGCACCATTATGAGTTTTGGGTTCGTTGCTCACATCTCAAATCGTTTTGCTTTTGTGCTTTGCTTCTTCCGTTAACAAAAGTAAGTGTACTCAGTCACTCTTCACCTCGGTTCTTACATACAATAAGCTTGATTGTATTTAAGGTAATCCCCAACGAAGATAACCAAACAAAGAAACAAAAGAGCAAGGTGTTTGTTCATTCTTTGTCGATACTAGTGCTATAGATTACATAAAACCGCGTGTTATATTGAAACGCGCAAAGTAAAAAGCTTTACATTCAAATTGTTATTTTTCACTAACACCCTGTATAAGTTAAGTAAGCTTGACGTGTTGCGAAGGCGGGGGCCGTCGCAACCCTACCATGTCACGCTGTGCTGACCTGACTTTGGTTCCAGGTTCGAGCTTCTAATAATTGACTATGACTTGACTCTTAACTCACAGGTTCAAGTATTATAGTACCCATAGGCGCCGACTTTATTTTTTCAGGGGGGGCGGGGCCAGAATAAGAAAAATAATAATACGAATTTTAAAAAACAAAACAAAAGTTATGACATTCATTTAACATGTATCTCATACATTTGGTACCTACTATACATTTGGGCCCACCAACATTCAAATTTACCTCTCATTTGGGAGCAGTTGCAAAATGTTTTTTTTTTGCGCTTGGCGAATTGGAGATTTCTCAGGGGGGCCCGGCCCCGCTATATTGGCGTTCAGGAGGCCGGAGCCCCTCGCCCCCCCCGCGCCCGTAGTCGGCGCGCCCTGATAGTACCTACCTTATAGTGATCACTGATCGATATCGTTTTATGTGTTAAATCAGTTTTTCTACGGCCACAACGAAAAATTAAGAGATACGCATAAACAGCAGGCGCTGCAAACGAGTCTGTCCTCTTTACGAACATTCACCACGAACATTCGTGATGTACGTTCAAGGTGGTTAGATGTATTAGATAATGAAATGTGGAAAACTGAATCGCACATAACGAAGTTGTCAACGATAGCCATTTTTAACCTTGCAGCTTACTTACCATGAAACATGTGGGGCGTTTGTTTTGTACAAGTGAGTTATAGCGTGAGCATACTCACTTCACATCCAACTCAGACTCGGTTGACAGTTCAAACTGGAAACATCAATCAAATTGTCAAATACTCATCAAAGTTCATTGTTTCCATGGCTTGCTACGCTGTTAACTACTACAACAATCTGCAATAAGCCATTTCTATTCTATTTGTATTGCTGCCCCACATTTTATGCAAATAACCATTGTGCCAAAGTATTTCAAGTCTCAATCACGTTATTACTCCATATTCCATGCCGATGCCCTAATAAACAACTCTCTACCTTGTATTGTCGTTTTCTGTCTACTTGTTGCATGTTTCATTGTTTGGGTTTGGATGTTTGATGATGACCAAAGTCAATAGTCAACTAAACATTTTTCCTTCTTACTTTTGTGTGTGTCTTACATTCTTTTTTGCTTTCTTGCATTCTTCCATCCGATGGTCGATGATTATAATAATAAAAATATAAAATTAAGGCTTACGAATGCATGCATGTCCCTAAAGCAAAACACACGAATTATATGTTTCCAAGGTTGTCCTGGCCACATTCTTCACCGACCGTTGGTAAAATACAGCACAACAAACACCATACTATCCATGAACCATGAGTGAGAGCTAAGACGCAAGGGCAAAAATCACAACACAATGAAGAAACTCATAATGTCCATTTCGTTCCAACGAGTAAAACAATGGGTGGCTGTTTTTTTTCTTGTTTATTTTTTTTTTCGTTGTACGTGTTCGAAACTTGAAAAAGTCAAGTCAGCTACATGCACAATCATCTTGATCATTGAACGCGATTTACCCGATGTATAATGTAAATAAAACAAATCAACAAACAAAAGAAATATGTAGACACGAATTTTCTTTTTCTTGTTAATATCTAATAACTAATGCTATCGTATCGCCATGGTAGGCATAGCTCACAGCAATTGTTTTTATATTTGTTTAAAGAAAAAAAACGTAATGAAACCGAAAGATTGATTAATTATGACGTTATGAAGTTTGGAAATTCCCAATGCCGGGAGTTCCTCCTAAATTTATTTATTTATACATTTTACAACGATTTTAAATACTTTATTCTAGGAATTTAATAATTATATGTAAAGGTCTTTTAATATTAGGATACTACTCAATTATGAATATGATTACATGTTTAAATTATTAACATTTAACGATTTAATTACCAAAAACGAGAAACAAGAATGTTTAGCACTTTTTCAAATCTTGTCGTTAGGCAAGGCATTTATTTCCTTTTATTTTACTTAATTTGTACTTGTTGCGCCACCTAAACGTCGATAAATCTAACTAATTCATGTAGGATGAAAACAAACCTTAAAATCCACGAAGAAACCTGTTTTTTACTTTCAGATACTACCGAAGGTATGTATAAGAAAGTATTGGATTCACCCCGTTTGATCGAAGTCGGGATTTCGACGGATCTCCACGAATCTCGCTCCCCTGAATCCGAAAAAGTGGTTTTTGGCTTGATCTCCATGTGTGTGTGTATGTGTGTGTATGTGTGTGTGTGTGTGTGTATGTATGTCTGTCACCACGATTCCGGCCAAACCAAGCAACTGATCTGAATGAAACTTGGTACGCGGCTTCGGAGCTGCCGTTTTCCAACCTGGTGCTCAACTGAGCAAAATCGGTCGGTAAAGAAGGGCACTGTACTAGGATGTCAAAACACACATACATACCTACTGCAAAAAGGTAAAAATAAAAAAATATATTTTTGTAGCCCTGGGAATTCTGTACATTTTTGTTCCTTTAACATTTTCTCGTACGACACATAGTTTGTGAGAAATTAATTCCTAAAGTGTCAAATTTGTTGTGAACAAAATTCCGGCCAAACAGAGCAAGCGACCGCAATGAAACTTTTCACATGGGTGTACTGCCGAGATGAGACGAGGTGGTTCGAAGTTGAGCAAAATCGGCCGGTAAAGAAGGGCACTATAGAATTTTTAGCAAAATGTCAAAACATAAATTTGCATTCAACTGTCAAACA
>JARJEB010011672.1:0-13408 GCA_030264535.1 Liometoxenus newtonarum | reverse complement strand
GGCAAACGCGTTCAGTTCGTTTCATCGCTGATGCACTTAACACAGACGTTGCAACAACTCAATAATTAATTTTCAATTCTTAATAAGTTGTTTAATTAATAACTATATTTAAATCATCGCTCAAGCAAATTTAACTTGAGAAAATTGTGAATTTATTTATAAATCAGGACGAGGACAAGAAGAAAACCATACTAAGAAAAGAAGAAAAAAAACTGGTTTTTCTTTGTAGTTTGTTAGTTACAAATAAATTAGTGCTCAGTTTTTGTGAGTTCAACCAAAATTATCAACTTTTTAAGGTAAATATTGATTTTATTTGTTTTTCTTGGTAATATTTTCATGATATTTCATAAACGTTGAATGCTAGAAGAATACAAGTATTGCCAATGGTTTTATTTGCCACAAATCTATAAATTTTGACACCC
Source organism: Liometoxenus newtonarum (assembly GCA_030264535.1). Classification (NCBI taxonomy): domain Eukaryota; kingdom Metazoa; phylum Arthropoda; class Insecta; order Coleoptera; family Staphylinidae; genus Liometoxenus; species Liometoxenus newtonarum. The sequence goes on along the minus strand of JARJEB010011672.1, from coordinate 12,986 downwards.
AACAAGAATCATGAATTTTTGTACAGGGGGAGTAAATTTGAGTAGATTTCCATGGGCATTTATTTTGTTTTAATAGTTAAGAAATTTTCATTTTCTCACTCTGCTTTCTCACACAGCTTTCGAATGACAAGACAATCAAATTTAAATTAAAATCATTTTTTAATATTTTTACGATATTTCGTAAACGTTGAATGCTAGAAGGATACAAGTGTTGCCAATGGTTTTATTTGCTACTAATCTATAAATTTTGACACCCAACAAGACAATATAATATAAATTAAAATCATGACTTTTAGTACAGGGTGAGTAAATTTGGGTAGATTTCCATGGGCACTTATTTTGTTTTAATACTTAAGAAATTTTCATTTTCTCACTCTGTATATTTTGAGCTTTCGAGACTTTGGCCTGATTGATATTGGTAATTCCATAGTCAAGTCGAGACAAGCACACTAGACGTTTGACTTTTATAGACTTTGTACTTTTAGCGACTCAAGGATTCATAACATTTATTCTCAGATTTCCAATAAAATCCAATAACATTTAACATGAAATACAAAAATGTACTACAAATATGATAATCTTCAATCGACGTTATCAGTTTTTTATTTTGTTTATCGCTAGCTATGGAAATGTATGAAAGGATTGCATAAGCACATCCGCAGACAAAACGATCGTGATTTGAGAGTGAATTTTATTACGACTTACAAAACTATTATTCTTATACAGTGTGATTCTAATTGGTTTATGTCCATGTTACGTATAAATAGGCAAAATAGGCAATTTATAAACAACTGAAATAAATGTCAATAATTTAAAATCACTCTGTATAAGCGCCATTGCATAGATACAGACGAATTCGATTTAGATTTTTCGTTCGGGCCACTTGAAAAGTTATCGCCTTTATAATGAGAGATTATTTGAATTTATAATTACATCCCATTTGAAATTTTAACTTTTACAGTCGTGTCACTTCGGGGCGGCCTATATTTATTAAAAATAAAAAATTCAAATGTTTCATAATTTAAAATTGCTTCGTTTTGAACTTACAACCTTTTACATGTGAACATGTAATAATCACATGTGGATTTGTTGACAAGTAAATTTTATAAGATAGTTTGTAATCGACCGAAAGGTTGTATCAAGGTCATCAAAAATTACAAACCATACAAATGTAACTGAGTGGGGTATCAAAATATACAGATTTTATGCATCTAAATGTGGTGGTAAAGATTTTTTATTGAAATTGGACATAGTTTTAGAGATATTAAGAAAATATCAAAAAATTAATCGAATTCATTGAAAATTTTCACTTTTTTTTTCTAAAAACTGAAATAAAATATGGAATTCAGTATTGTAAACGTCTTGTCGTCGTTGTATTACAGTAAATATTATAAGATAGTTTGTAATCGCCCAAAAGGTTGGATCAAGGTCATCAAAAATTATAAACTACTTATACAAATGTAACCGAGTGGGGTATCAAAATATACAGATTTTATGCATCTAAATGCGGTGGTAAAGATTTTTTATTGAAATTGGACAGAGTTTAAGAGATATTAAGAAAATATCGAAAAATTAATCGAATTCATTGCAAATTTTCACTTTTTTTCTTCGAAAAACTGAAATAAAATATGGAATTCAGTATTGTAAACGTCTTGTCGTCGTTGTATAATTACCTATTGTTTTATTTTACAATTTATTGGACTTAAAGTAACTGAAAACGTGTTTTCTCAGCACTTTACTGGATGCATTTTCGTGCTCCACTCTAAATTATCATCATTATCATGATAGCAATGGAATAGCAACATTGTACTGGCAAGATGTCCTTGAGGCTCTGTATGAACTTGTTTGTTGCTGCTTAAACGCTCAGTTCAAGTTTTTCTGTGAAATGTTACTGTTTTTTTTTATATTTCTAAAAACAAATTAACCGTCACGATAAATTACTATAATTCTTAACTCACCTGTGTGTTTTTTTTCTATTTCCAGATAAAACTATGTCCAGCCAAATAACAAACTCCGAAAGTCAATTGTTAAACGCCTCCGCATCCGAAAAATCAAAAATGGGCTCAACGTACATCCACAAACCAACAAATCGCAAACTACTTCGAAGTGCTTCCCTGGAACGACTCAAAAACTTCAACACCTACATTTGCTCACAAAACTATTACATTCTGCCGGCCCTGCTCGCCTGGCTGAAAGCCCCACATAGCAAATTGCACGCCAGCCTCGAGCGTCTCATCGCTATCCTCAAGTTCATCATCTTCACGACCTTCCTGCCAAAATTGACATACAAATTGCTTCGCATTTCGCTGCACGTCTGCACCGCATGCGTGCGCAATGAAATTATTCCACAAATACGGTCATTCCTCGAAAGCGTCTTCCTAATGAGGCTCGCCGTTTACGCCGCTTTGACCTCCGTTTTTTTGCAATTGGGTATTTGCTTGTATTATCTGTCTGGCGTTATTCTGCCGAGTGGTTTTTTGTTCATGTGCACTTGTCTCTATGTGATTACACAAATAAACTACAAGTGCTTACAATTCATCATCAGAGAGCCATCCGAAGAGAAAAATAATGGACACAAAGTGCAAAAACGTTTGAGTCGGAGGGATATTTTGGGGGAACGAACCATTAGTAATATGAATTTGTTGTAAGAGGATGACTGAGCTGAAGCAGGACGAAAAATGAAAATGTTGTTATAAAATTGTTAAAGTTGGTGCGCAGCTTTAAAACAATAACAAAATTGTCTGACGAATATGAGACGAGTTGAAAGAAATTGCGTTGTGGGAATGACTGATATTAATATTTCCTAATATCTATTATTTTATTTATGATTTTTTGTTGTTGTAGCTAACACTTAATTTTTGTTGGTTATCTAATTTATAAGAAAATCACAAATTTTAGTGTAAATCAACTCGAATTTTGTACCATTTGTAGGTGTACTTTGTAATCATCTTTTTTATTTTGTATTATGAACATAATAATATGAAAAAATCGAAACGTAAAGTTCTCGTTTGTTATTTTTTTTTATTAACCAAACCATTTTTCAATATCTTAAAGATAACAAACCCTAAAATTAGGTATTATGAATTTTTACGCCATTTTTATAGCAAAGAAAACGAATTAACCTAAATTACATAGAAAAGGGTTGGTAGCACTACTAAGCAAGGCAGTGGTACCAACCAATTTACGAAATATGTAAAATTCCCTAGATCAACTATTTATTATACAATTTAGTAATATTTTCGAATTTCAAATGAAGAAAATTGGTCGGTAAAATAAAAAGTCTCCTTTTAACTTTTTGAGCAAATTCTGCCACATTTTTATTGAAATTTACATGGGCAGTTTTCTAGCTCCACAACAAAAGCAATTTCCTAATTTTCCAAATTCTTTCCTCTTGAAAATCTACTTTCCACTAGTAATCGATGGATGTCGCTACTAGCAATATTTTAAATAAAACTTTCGCATTAATTTTTGTTGGTTACCTAATTAAAGCTCTAATTTGGTAATTTTCTACATGAACAAGGCTTCACGAACCCTAAGAACTATTTTCTATTTCACATCCATTTGGTATTATGACTTCTTACGTCATTTTTATAGCCCAGACACTAATTAACCTAAATTAAATTAAAAATGTTGGTTATACTACTAAGTAAGGCAGTGGTACCAACCGTTTTACCAACTAGATAAAATTCCCTAGATCGACAATTTATTTCATAATTTGCTATGGATTTGTTTGTAATAAACCTTTTTAAACAATTCTTAAAGTAGTTTTTTCACATACCATTGAGGAGGCAATAAAAAGATAAAATTATCTTCAATTTTACACAAATTCTGCCGCATTAATTCGCACAGTTTTCTATCCCAAAAAGAAAAGAAAATTCCTGTTTTACCACAATCACTCCTCTTCAAAATAAACTTTCCGCCAGTAATCGACCGATGTCGCTACTTGCACTATTTCAACTTTACTTTCCGCGTTAATTATTCCACGAGAAAGTAGGAGCAGCAGGAGACNTTCAAAATAAACTTTCCGCCAGTAATCGACCGATGTCGCTACTTGCACTATTTCAACTTTACTTTCCGCGTTAATTATTCCACGAGAAAGTAGGAGCAGCAGGAGACAGGACAGGCAGGACAGGAGTGTAGTTCCTACTGCGCGCGACTCTGTTGAAATAGCCACTGGCTTTGTATCACATCACTAACTCACATTTTCCATCTACACCAAACCGCACAACAGACACATACAAGATTTGCCGCATCGGCGTCGCGGTGTCGTTGTTGTTCCGCGAGCGTAATGATGTAGGTACGTTATATATTTACAAAAAAAGAGCCACATTTACGAATTGCGTATATATGGATTTAAGGGAAAAATGTGTAGCAGCTGTACTGTAGGTAGGAAACCACACGTTGAGAACGTCGCGACGCTTGTGTATTCGTACACGCTCACTCGTCACGGTTATTCGTGCAATTCACTCCAGTCAAGTGCGTCGCGCCGCGTCGTGTGTTTCTATGTTCAATTTTCCATTCATCAATAGAACTATAATTATAGAGTGAGACAAGAATAAAGCAACAACAACAAAAAAACGAAAAGGACTAAGTGAATTCAATTAAATCAATTAAAAAAATTAAGAAGAGAATTAAACAAAACGAAAATAACAAGAAAATATAAATACCTAAAGAAAAAAAAAACAAAAAGAACATTACGATGCATTGATTATAAAAATATATTGCGGCAGTGCTAATGACGAGATTTCCTGCACCTGTTCATGTTCTAATTAATATTTATTACAAATCGATAGTTTCCTTGTGCGCGGGATTTGTTGAAAATTGAAATTTTGGATAAATTGCTGATATCTATAAATTGGGAAAAAGGGGAAGTTGTTATTTCGATTAAGTATATATTATTTGCTATGGCAGAAAGTCGTCGCGACGCTTTACATTCAGACGCCGAATTACATTTGTTAGCTTCAGTATTTAAATTGAGTAATTTAAGCATCCGAGTAGATCAGACGTGGCTGACAACAAACGGAACACGAAACGAACGCGGCGGACTCCTGCTGTCCGGGTCCAAATACTTAAATTTGTTAAAAATAACAAATCAACCTTAGCGTACGGCAGCCCAAAAAACCATTATATACTCGATCTATACCTACAAATATATCTTATAAGCACTACACAAGTATATAATAAGTCTTAAAAGCTTTTTGCAAATATATACCTACGTATATCTAGTAAATAATATAATATTAGTAAAAAATAAAAATTGCGAATTAAAATTTTTCTATCTTGCTCTTAATAAGAAAGACAATTAAGTAATTATATAATGCGCCTACCCATTATCATCAGTCTTAATAGTACAATTTTTATACACCGCTTTTAACTTTTTCAAAGTAGAGTAAGTAGCTATAATACTTATAAGTGAAGGAAGTGGGAGAATTAGGAGAGGAACAAAAGAAGAGGATGATGAATAATTAATTGATAAGTTAAAAGTATTGGTAACATTTAATAGCAGCCTAATTAGCAGTATATTTGTAGAAGAAAGATAGAAATAATTAAGTGAGTCACAATTTGCCTTATAAAGTCGCCTTATTTTTTGACACCAAAAACACAGAAACAACTACAAGTTAATAAGAACCAAGAAAGAAAATGAAAGAGGAAAGTTAAGAAAAAGGAGAAAAAATAAGAAGACATATCTCTTGTAGTATTACTTAACTAATTAATGAATAAATCAATTATTCGTTTTCTAAATCTTATTAATCAAATTACTTTCCTATAAAAGAAAGGAAATTGCTGATGGTGAATTTTTAAGGATTAACGAATTTTAGCTTAAATTTGCAAAAAATACATTTAACAATAGTAAAGCTAATTTAGTAAAAAAAAAGGGAAGAAAAAACCGTATAATTGAAGAAAATTTCTTTCTGCACTAATAAATCAATAAAAGTAGCAACTATTTTCAAATATCAAATTTTAATAAAATATTCATTGAAAAAATATTGAAAAAGCTTTTAATTAAAACGTAACTGAAACGAGAAAAAAAAATTCCATAAGAATTATTCGAAATATTAAAATAAAATACCTAAATAAAATTGCAAGTTAAAAACGAGCTTTTGAGCTTCTAGATTTTCATTAGAAATTAAAATTTTTGCTCACTTTAGATTGCTAATTGCTAATATTGACAATTTGAGAAAAAAAATTAAGATTATTTAGAAGTACAAATATTAATTATTAATGCAAAGAAAAACAAACAAAAAAAAAAGCAAATATTAAAGAATCAATTTCACTTTTAACACTTCTCTTAAAAAGCTAATTAATAAATAAAAGAAAAAACGAATCTAAATCCTATAAACCTAACGAAACCGTGTGATATATTTTATTTTATTTTTTACTGCAACAATTGCAATTTGCAATAATTTTAATGGAGCTTCTCACGAATTTTCATCGAGCTTTCTCTACTTGAATATACCTAAAATCGTAATATACGTAATTCTAAATTATTAGTTTAAATTAATAAATGAATTGAGATAATTAATTAATTTTATTATTAAAAAAACTTAGTGCGTATTATCGTAGAAATTAGTGAAAGTGAATTAATTAAAATACACTCTCAAGGACAACAAGCGCAATCCTAAACAAAGAAAAGCACAAATCACTTGACTTGACTTGACGACTTGATACTGTTTAAAATGTTTAAAGTGAATTTTTAAAAAACACATTGTATATTCAATCTATAAAATAGTGTTTAAGTTGTTTTGATGTTGGTGTTTTGTTGCATTTTTGTGTGTAATGAACGCTGAATGATACAATAGTTTATTATGCCGGGGCGTAGGGGCCTCGTAGCGCCCAGGACAACGCTCATCGAGACAATCATAAGAAAGTTCGACACTGACAGTAAGTAAAATGTACTTTTTACTGATTTATTTTCGTTTGTCGAACATATGTTCGGACAAAACTACGCAGCCAGTCGGGAGTTTTCGAAACTTTTCGGAGCCGCGCCTGCTGTTTTAGTCCATGTTTTTCGTAGCGGTTGGCTTGTGATCTGTGAAGTTCTGGTTAATAACGCACGATATTATTTTACCCATCTGTTTTGTTATCGCTCTATACGCAGCCAGTCCAGCGTTTCGGAAACTGCGGAGCCGTGCCTGCCGTTTTAGGATCGTCCGTGATTTTCGTAGTGGTTGCTTGCGGTCTGCGAAGTTCTGGTTAATAACACGATATTATTTTACCCATCCGTTTTGTTATCGCACTATACGCAGCCAGTCGAGCGTTTCGGAAGCTTTCGGAGCCGTGCCTGCCGTTTTTTTAGGATCGTCCTGGATTTTCGTAGTGGTTGCTTGCGGTCTGCGAAGTTCTGGTTAATAACACAATATTATTTTACGCATCTGTTTTGTTATCGCACTATTCGAGCCATTCGAGCGTTTCGGAAACTTTCGGAGCCCTGCCTGCTGTTTTAGTCCATGTTTTTCGTAATGGTTGGCTTGCGGCCTGTGAAGTTCTGATTAATAACACTATATTATGTTACCTATCCGTTTTGTTACATCTTATTGAGTGCTCCTTCCACAAATGCGCTGCAAATTTGAATAAAGTGTTTCTATTGGTTTTGACTTGTTGACGTAACATAACCAACTCTGACTACTACTAATTTCAAGTCGTGCCGTTGATTTTTGCTGATTATGTCTCAGTTGTCTGAATTTAGAGAGTGAAACGAAAGTCACTGATGAATTAATCCAAATATGTAAAAAATTTACTTTTACACAGGAAATGAAAACCCGGTAAACTCATCCTGGGGAAAAATTGTTATGTTTATTATTATTACGTGTACTTTGTCATTGTAACCAGGTAGCTTTGGAAACGACCAGATGAAAAGCCGGGAAAACATTTTCACCAGCAAGACGCATATGTATGCAGTGCAAGTACAGTTTGCAACCGACAACGTTTTCCAAGTCCTGATCCTGATAGTAGGTCAACGACCTTAAATTTCCCCCTTCAACCCGAATATCCTTTTCTTCTTCAAAACGACTTTATACTATTATTTGGCTACTGGAATGAATTTTTCAATAGGATTATTCAATGAAATTTTCAATAATTTTTGATGTAATTTTCAAAAATCTGAAAAACTGAAAATTTATTTTTCCTTTCAAAAGGAAAACATTTTTCAAATTGTGGCTTATGGTAATCAGACATTGTAGAATTGCGTCATAACATAACCTGTATCCTTTGATTTCCCAAGTGATGATATGTAACCTTGGTTGTTATCCTGTAATCAAGGATAAGGTGTAGCACATAATCTTCTGTAACAAGTAGGCTGAGTTCATAGATAATGAAAGAAAATATTTCAGGAGCACATGGCAAGTACTTGTAAATTAAATATGTTTCAATCTTTCGCTTGCTTTTCATTTTCATTCTATACAATCGCGTCTTGAAATTTCCCGGCAATATTTTTTTTTATTAGGTACTGCAATAAAAATGAAATTGAAATATATGGGAAAACGAAATTGTACAAATAAAAAGTTGCTTTTGTGTCGGGAAAATGAAAATGGATAAAAATTTCCTATTTGTTTGTCTATAAATGCCAATTTTCTCAAACTCAAATCACATGTCCTGAACTTCACGGAAACGATTGGGTTTAATGAGAAAAAGCTTGGAAAAGCGTTAAGGACGATTGATGTAGGTAAAAGAAAAAGTGGAAAATCGAGGAAACTCAACAAACAATACACGATTGTATTTTGAGATAGCGATGCGTTGATGATGTGCGATTGTAATTGAATGTCCTGTTGACGAGTTGATGCTTGAGGGTTGTTTTCTAGTGTTTGATCAGCGAATGAAAATGTATTAGGACTTTTATAGGAAATACGATATCATCTAAAAACTGTAAGAATGTCTTGACCTCGATGTTGAAATTGTTGAAATTGATTTGACCGTCGTAAAATCGTACACGGTAGTGAACAAGTTACCACAAGTTCCCAAACTATGGTGTAAAGTATTGGAAAACATTACGGAAAAATCATTATCCTGTAAGGAAAAATTTGAATATTTCATTTTTAATTCAAACCATAATTAAAAAGAAGAAATAATAATTTTGCATACATTTTCGATTCTAAAGAGTGTTCATCGGAAAAATACCAGGACAAGACTATGGTGTAAAGTATTGGAAAACATTACGGAATAATCATTATCCTGTTAGAAAATTATTTTAAAATTCATTTTTAATTCAAACCATAATTAAAAAGAAGAAAAAATAATTTTTCATACATTTTCGATTCTAAAGAGTGTTCATCGGAAAAATACCAGGATACGACTATGGTGTGAAGTACTGGAAAACATTACGGAAAAATCATTATCCTGTAAAGAAAAATTTGAATATTTCATTTTTTATTCAAACCATAATTAAACAGAAGAAAAAATAATTTTGCATACATTTTCGATTCTAAAGAGTGTTCATCGAAAAAATGCCAGGACAAGACTATGGTGTAAAGTATTGGAAAACATTACGGAAAAATTATTATCCTGTAAGGAAAAATTTGAATATTTCATTTTTAATTCAAACCGTAATTAAAAAGAAGAAAAAATAATTTTGCGTACATTTTCGATTCTAAAGAGTGTTCATCGGAAAAATGCCAGGACAAGAGTATGGTGTAAAGTATTGGAAAACATTACGGAAAAATCATTATCCTGTAAGGAAATATTTGAATATTTCATTATTATTCAAACCATAATTAAAAAGAAGAAAAAATAATTTTGCATACATATTCGATTCTAAAGAGTGTTCATCGGAAAAATACCAGGACAAGTTCCAGATGAGAAAAATTCTGCTGCTCGTTGAATCAGAATTTACCACAGATTTCCATTTGCTTATCATTGTTTAATAATCATGCGTTGTTGTTTTACTAATGGGATTATCCTTATTTTTCCGATTTTCATTAACTGAAAACTCATACATTCATTAGTACGATGTTGTTCTGTGCCATATAGGATAAAAGAGCCCATTTATTTTTTTAGATATATTCATAACATTTTTCTAATGAACCGCATTAATGGCAATAAAAATAAATGGAAAACAAAACAAATACGGAAAGAATACATAAAACCAGGCAACTTTGCAAGATGTTAGATGCATAATAAAATGTGAAATTCTAGTAAGTAATTTAATTGCCGCAGTTAAAGCTGTAATAGTTGCTATAGTCCTGAAGGAAGTAAGAAGTTGAAGTATTTATAATGTTCAGTCGTAATTTTTAAAGACTTCTCGATAGTTTTCTCTAATTTATTCCTTGATCAGAAATAGTAAAGTTTTTTTATGCCATCTTTATCCCGATCAGCTGCTCATTGGAAAGGTTAAATAAAGGTCAAATTTGTCACCTGCTGACATGGAACATCTCAAAATATGCACGTAGCTCCCTCTTTTAGTGAGCAGCGTAACTATTTCCTATCTACGTTCTAGTTCTGATTAAATTAACGTAATTGAATTATTTTATAACTTAACTTTCTAGTGTCTAGACAAAATGGAATAAAATTTTGATCACTCTGTATTATATTTTCCGCGTTTGTAAGTATAGACTGGCAGGAGTTTACTACAATTCAGTGAATGTGTCAATCGCAAAGTGTATAGCTTGTGTTTGTTTTTCTATTAATGCCTTTCAATCGTCATGGCAACGACGTAAACGAGCAACGCAACTAACACGACACAGCGAACAAAGCCATGGATACATACAAAAATTCATGTCCTTTGTTTTTCCTAAAGTTTTCCATACGTTTTCCGCACATTCTTCAATAAAAAAATTCGTAAAGGTAAAACTTTGGCCGTTTGGAAATTCCGAAATATTTAAAATATTTGTACACAGATGCAAAAAATTCGAAATCCTGAATTTTTTTCAGGAACTATATAAATATTTACATAACAGGCAGAAAAGTTTGTTTAAAGTTGAAAAAGATATAAAATTGTTATAAAAATGCTGATGGTTGGAAATCTTTTGGAAACGTTTGTAAAAGCTGGTGGAAAATATGAATATTGTAAGAATTGTGTACACAGCTCGTTCGTCCTCGTTTAGTTTTCCCTGGAAGCGTCAGTCCTTGCTTGCTGTCCAGTTACTCGTACTAATCCAACACCCACATACAGAACTCAGTGAACACTAACAATTTTCGCGCACAAATGCGAGAGTACGCGCCAACGCCGAAGTCGACGTGAACGTGAAAATTCTGATTATGTGAAAGGCGATCGATATTTTCTATTTTCCATATCTGGAAAACGTCGTATTTATGATTATTTCATGTTTAGTACTTGAAAAGTCACAAAAGTTACATACAAATTTCAAATTGGTTCATCTCTTCCAAATATTTTTGTTCCAAGTGCGGAAAAGTGGTTATTCCGCAACTATTACTGAACGGAAATATAAGGTTTCCGAATATTCATTCGGTTATGAGTTATGACAAAAAATTTCATGGAATAGAAAAGAGAAAATCATGAATACAACAAAAAGTGAGTAACTTTGTGTTGGAAACAACGATTTGGAAAACTTTTTATTTCTGTATGGGTAAAATGACATTTAAACGGTTTTCATAATGTTGATGATGATTGCATGCAATAACTCTATGACTGACAAGTGCAATTTTCAGGAAAAACTATATAAAGTGCTATTATGCGCAGAGTTAAGGCCGCATTGTCCATAAAGAACGAAGAAACACACACGGTAGTTGGAAAAGTTGGATAACAATAACAAACAGGCTGCTGGCTATAACCAGAGCCGGTTTATTCATTAGCGATCGCAACGGGACGCCGAAAAATTTAAAACAACATTAAATATTATTAAATGTAATGTCCTGTATATTTTTGCCGAGTAAATAATTTGGTATCTCAAAGAGTTTTCCGTTAAAGAGTCAAATTTGTGAAATCACCTAAGGGCGCTTAAAATGTATAAAGCGGCCCTGGCTACAACGATCGTAATATAATGACAATCGCGTGATGTGGTCGCACCTACCTTACAATATAATACATTTAATTACGTGCTGCGAAACTTTCACAATTTTTAAATAATATTACCCGACAAGAGATGCTCAAAGGCTGAGAATACGAGAAAAGTAAAAAAGATAAGATAAAAAGTTACAAGTGAAACGTTAAAAGTTAAGTGACGAAGAAAGAAAATCTTTTTATGGCTAAACCTAAACTAAACTGAACTAAACGAATAGTCGCAAAAAGTAAAGAAAATATTAGACTTTGTAGAAAATTATGCGGTTTTTAAAGAATAAAATTCTTTTCATTTTTAAACACGTTTTGTCCCAGCAGAGTTTTCCTCTTTATCTCTTTGTTCTTTTACTTTTTATAAGTATATATTTTTTTGTGTGTGGTAAGGTACGTTTTGCCATTTTTCCGCTTTTCCGCTTTCAGGTATATAACGATGCATGATGAACGAAATGAATGAAAAGGTTGAAGTCGTTTCGTTTTATTCGACATTTTCAACGCACTCATGAGAATCTCTAATAACCTACAAAGCTTCATTGCAAGTTTGTTTTTGTTAGTGTTTTTGTGCTTTTCCGGAAAGTTGAATGTTGAAATTGTGTCGACTGCATGTACATGATTTGGACGCGGTCAGAAAACTTTGTGATTTTGATAAATTCAAACTTAATTTTTTTATATTTTTTTATTCAATTATTGTAATGCACCGTGTACATTATTTACCAATACCTTGTATGGATCAAACTGACTGACAGAATTGTAGAAAATTAATGAACAAATGACTAAGTGAAACTGGGGCCAGTGCACAGCACAAACATGTGGCATGGACAACTTCACCATTTACCATGAAAATTTGAGAATTTATACTGAAAATGTTTTCGATAAGCGGGCAGTCCCGACATGTAAAGTAAACTTTCAATTTGTCAAAAGTTTCTTGCTAGATTCTTTGACGATGATAAATTATACGCGAAATCGCACGAGAAAATAGAAAATAGAATTGATTTTTGAAAATTTATTTTATAACTGTCCATTTCCTTCCGTTTAATAT
>JARJEB010011665.1:0-10819 GCA_030264535.1 Liometoxenus newtonarum | reverse complement strand
CTTCCCGTTTAAAAACGGTGCTTCCCCGAACATTTTGGTATTAGACTTTCTTACTCAGTTTTTCATGTAGAATCTGGAATTCCTCTTTGGACCTCGAGTTAGAAGACACCCTGTATATTGACTTGGTTACAAACTTGAAAAATTTACTGTAATTCAATATTACATACGAAACGGAGTCATAAGCAATCTTAAATTCGGTTAACCGTCTTAACCATTAATGGCAAGTGCTTTCGCACCTAATCCCATAGTCGAAGCAATTCACTTAAATTAAATGCTCAAATTTACCTCCATTGACTGTTAAACTATATCCAAGCAGATAATTTGCCACACATTTGCTTATTGACAAAATGAAGCTGTTAGAATTCGAAATAACGAACAAATAGTGCACTTTTCTAAAACATTTTTCATGTAAGTAGTATCATGAGCATTTTTTATTCATTTTTTTGAATATATTTTTCGTTGTTTTTACTCAAGTTTACCTGTACACTATTCTAAGTATCTTTCTTTCATTTTTGTTATAAATTAATTAGGGAAGCAGAAAAATTAAATTATTTTTACTTGGCCAAATCATGTCCCTGTTTATGTACGAATATTTCCCAAATTACTATCCGATGTAGTCCCAATTGTAGATCAAGTTAAAATTGTATAATCAGATAATCTAAATAGTCACTAAAACTAAACATTTTTTGGACTTATCGTTATAGAAACATTTATAGATCGTAGTTTTTTCAATGGCATAACTATGTAGTTTTTATAGACATAAACTAAACAGCGTAACTCATATGCGTATGTAACGATTAGTAAGGCTGGTTTCATATTGATGGATTATTGCAAATCGAAGTGGATAGTGAAAATAAACTAATAAATACAGTGTAACCAGAAAGGATATTTCTGCCTGTAATAAAGGCGCATTCTTTATATTTAATTTATAGAATTCAATTAGAAAATTAAATTAAATCGTTGAATATTTTTAGGTTAAACCCCTAATTTTTGGCAATGAGTATAATGTACGTTTTAGTATATTATTACGATTTGATTTTCTTCTTCAGTCTTCTTATTCATTTGATAAACCATCAAAATGAAATACTTATACCTAGTTAAATGAGTATTTACCTATATATTTAAACAAATAAAAATTTCACATTTCGGTAAATGTACTAAACAAAACTGCAACAGTACGATAAATATTACAATTCCTTTTCAGATTAATCGCCAGAATGACACAAGCGTATTTCAATGATACCCAGAAACCCAGAAAATAAAATTATAACAAGAAATAAACCTAGACAGAGATCATGAAGAAAATTTTAATGATACCTAATTATAAATGCCTAAAAAGGTTCAAAAACACCATAAACTAATAAAAACTATGTCTGAATTTGATATTTTTTTTACTAAGTTAGTCGATAAATATTGTGAAAGCACGTTGTCATTGTAACAACCCAACCAATATGAAATAACTCAAAATGGTCGCTCAACTATTTTTATACTGACTGATAAACTATGAGAAAAAAATCAATTGAATCTTTTTTATTTCATTTCACTTTCAACTTTTTCAACCAAACAAATTGAAATTTTGAACGTTTGTATTAAGAAAACAAAATGATACATACATTTCTAACAATTTGCGAAAAAATAAAATACAAAATGGATAAACTGTCAGATGAACAGTGTTTAAAATCTCCCAAAACTATACGAGAGATTCCAAACTGATTTATTTAATATTTTGATTATATTTGTGTATATATTATGTATACATGTTGTAAACATGTTTAATATTGTTATGATTGTTTCATATAAAAAGATAAAAATGTTCAGAAGTGTATTAATTTTTAAATTTATTAGGTACTTCAGCAGCACCTACAAATTAATTGATTTATCCGCGACGACCAAGTAAAACAACTATTATTAGGTGTGTATGTAGGCAACTAATAACCCACATTTATATCACTCGCGAATAATGAGCTTGACACACGTCAATAATAAATCCATTATTCCTCTAGAGATTTACTTTTGCGCCAATCACAGCTCTTCCCTGCATTCAATAATGATATGTGACACACAGGCTGAACAAACTCAGCTTGCCTTCAACGCTTGAACTCATATATGACAGAAGCCGGTTGTCAAATATTGTCTGTCAAGCAAAGGTCTTCACACTGCAAGTTGAATTCCATGGTTGAATTTTTGCCATACTGCAGTATAAAAATTAAATTTTGTCGTCGCGGATAAAGTATAGTATTCAATTCGCGCATATGCGCTATTATATTCTCGGGCGATTACTCCGCTCGGCTTCGCCTCGCCGTAACATTCGCCCTCGCGTATAATAGCCTGCATATGCGCTCATTGAATAATATACAATTATTGAAAAAGTTTAGATTGATTATAAGTATGGTAAGTATAAGAAATATATAAATATAGTCATTGTCTAAATAATATATTTTAAATATAAAACACGTTACATTACAGATACTTGTTATGATTAAGTTAAGGGGAACTAAAAAACGAGTGATTTACTTTAATTTTACTTTGTTTTTATTCTTCGTTCTCGGTTCCTAATTTTGGTCATCTTATTCTAGTTCCCTTATCATTATAAGTTCAAAAAACATACAAAACACAACAAAAACGAAGATCAAACATATTGCACAAAAATTGATTTTACCAAATCTTCCAAATAAGGTATTCTAAAAACGAAAACAATTATTTTATGTAGATAATTCAAACTTAAATTCAACTTTTTAAATCCTGAAATATTTTTTTTTGTAGAAGGTCACTTTCTTTTTGTTTTAAAGAAAAACTGCCTAAACTTTCTGAAATAATTTGCATACAATGCAATATTTGAATTTATTTTCTTTCAATTACCTTCTTTTCCTGTTAATATATTACTGACTGAAAACTAGTGAAATTATAATTTAGAATTTTCATTGCAATTATAGCCATTATCTATTAATAAAATACGCAAAAATATTTCTTTTTCATTTCTGTCCATCGATTTTTGATAAATGCAATGAAAATTTGCTCGCATTTTCTTATTCTCTCATCATAATAAACTTAAAAAAAAACTAAGTTTCATTGACTATGTCTGATTATCTCATAAAAATATTCCGTATAATTTGAAAATCTGTTATTAATTCATAGTTCATCATTGAATGTTCATTTTTGAATCTATAGCATGAATAGTTTAATTTGGTGGAAATGTTGGTATTATCAGTGGCATATGACCATTAATACCAGAATTGAATGAATGATCAAAATACATTCCAAGTTTATGCACATTAGAAGTTGCATTTGCCATATCAGGTACAGCAGAAGAATTAGTTAATGAATGCACAACCGCATTAATAGTATTATTGGTAGCAGCAAGTTGATTGACCGAGTGTATAAATGGTTCGACATCATTAACAGGTACTATATTTTGCGTATCTTTATCGCGTTCATTTCGTTTAACGTGCACCTTACTTGAATGTAATATCATTTGATATTTATGATCGAAAATCTGATTGCAATGCTCACATTGAAATCTGTTTGTTTTGGTGTGCATCCAATAATTATGCAATATCAAATTCTGTTCGGTATTAAACTTTTTGATCTTATTACATTTAACGCAAAAGAATTGTCTTTTAATTCGATTCGATTTTGGTGAGTTGGATTTTTTATTAGATTCGCCATAATGACTATTAACAACGATCTTTTTCGGTTGGCTCTGTTTGCGTGATCGTTTGTGGGTATCACCATGGAGAGCAGAATGAATAGTCATGTGAAGAATCACTGATGCTTGATTGGCGAATGACGAATTGCAATATTTACATTGATACTTAAATTTCGGATTGATGTTTTCTTTTTGAGATTTTTTCGCGGGAGATGTGGTGCTTTTGTGCGTCAGCTGATGTGTTTCCAAAGAACCATCATCTTCGAACTCACACCCGCATACATTGCAGACGAAGAGTGGCAATTCGAACTCATCAACGTCTTCGTCCTGCGCGCAGCCACCAACATCCCCCGCTTCAAGAAAATCCGACTGTATTCGATGACTTAAACGACTCATATCCTCAGCACCGCAACTACTATCACATTCCGGATCAGAGCCATCACTAGCTTCCATATAATTAAACAGTCTGGCAGCACCATGCTGTTTCGGTATGTGCGGCTTCCATTGCTTCGTTTCACTGGGCTGCAGTAATCGGTTTCCATGCAAAAGTGCAGCAGCTGCTGAAATGTCCTGCGACTTCAACGAATGGCTTACCCTAAAAGGCGAACCAACTTTACAAAAACAATACAACACATCGTTTTATCCTGCTTACCCAAATGTTGAACTCGTACTTGTTACTGTACTGTTGGCAAAACTTGTGTTGCGCAATACATTGTTTGCGGCCGAATTAGTATTTCGGTTACTTCTTTGTTCCATTGGGCTATAATTAAATTGGATTATGAAAACGCACGCCACGTCCAACGCCTGTAACGCAAATACTTACTGATGCTCTTGTTGATGTGTTGTTAATTGTTGTTGGTCATCTGCCAAATAAGTACATTTACTGCAAGCTCTTTTATTGTGAACCTTAAGTACATGGGTTGCGAGTCTTTCCGATCTCGCTGCTTTATAATCGCAAAGCCCACAAACAAAAGGTTTTAAATGAGTGTTCATGTGTCTTTTCAAACACCAATTATCGACTCCTGACCAAGAACAATAACAACAAGAAAAGCGTTTCTCGCCCTTCTTTTTCGAATTCCCTTTCGATATTGTCTTGCTTTTTGTGTCGACGTTATTCCGATTAATATTCGTAGTAGTAATGTTTCTGTTAATGTTGTTAAAGCCGTTTGGTATTGAAATGGCTGGATTGACAACGCTAGTTGTAATATTTTGTTCTTGATGCTCTTCCGAATTGTTACTATTGTATTTCTGATAGTAAGACATGCCGGAAGCGTTCTTTGGCGGATGTCTTCGTATGCGATTCAAATCGTAGACATGTTCTCTGTGCATCCGCAAAAAGTGCTTTTTCACATGATCCGCACGATTAAATTGTTTCTGGCAAACGTAACATTGAAACGGCTTCTCTTCGCGATGTATATTTTCATGACGTGTAAACAAATCCCTTCGATCGGTTGCATATGGACAATAGCTGCAAGTGTAACGTTTGTTAGCGGAAGTATTTGGAGTCTCTTGAGGTGTCGAAACGGTTTGCTGCACCTGTCGATTGCTCGTAGTTGTTGTAATCGACGGTGGTTGAAACTCATCAATGGTACTACTACTTTGTGCTTTAGTACAATTTGACTCTAATCTTGTTTTCAATCGCTGTAAATATCGTGTTACTTCCTGCAGAACAGGATTGTTTTTTAATAAAGCATCGGTGGTTTCTTCTGTATCAAAGTTATGTTGCCTAGTAAGATGCATTCGGACACATCGTGCCCATGCACTTTCATACGGACATTGAGGACACTGGAAGACACGAAGATTCGAATGTGTTCCTAGCCAATGTTCAGCTACACGTGGTAAATAACCAACGCAATCACATTCGGCACAACGAAATAACTTCTGGGCCGGATTGTAACTGGCTATTTTCGATTGTGTCCATGGTATATTATCCTCGCTGATAATCCACTTATCTTCAAAATTTGGATTCGGTTTGTGTTGTTGGAACGGTGATGGAAATCCGTTTTGCATCAGCGCCGCCAAACCGAATGCAGTGAGATGCTCTTCGGGCTTTAGGATTGGCGTGTCGACATCGTAATCGATAGGAGTTAGACCCCTATCCTGCGAAGTCGGATGCGTACGCTCATTTTGCGTCAGTTCCGGAAGACCATCTTCGCCGTACAGCTTTCGCGTGATCTCCTTGAACATATCCTCATAGCTGTCGATTGCATTGCCCGACATTGGCATTGCCACTTCCATCGTTGCGTGGCAAAGTGGGCTTGTCCTACAAACACCTCCTGTCTCTGATTATCTGTAAACAATAATTAAATCATGTACCTCTACATGTTTTCCATTCGTGCAACGCATATAGAAAATAACAAGCAGTTCGCATACAAGGGTGCAAGGATGCACGTCGTCCGTGTATTCAGTGAAGAAATGGAAAACCTACCTTCCGGTTAGTTGGCTTATTGAAGCTCACACAGCTAGGTGGCGTATATGTTTTTCACATTGCATAACACACAAGTGACGTATTGGCCAAGGTTGAATTAGGAAGGATCGGGATCCGTTTTCCTCGTGATATATTCGACAACAAATTCTTTGAAAATTGCGTAACAATCATTTGCATGCATGCATCTGATTGAAGGAAGCATGAATAAAAAGCGCAACTATTGCATCAGTATATGTGTACAATCAATATGCGCATTTACGTGAAAATCGGTTATAAAAGTAAACAATCAGTACTTACCATTTTAAGGATATTGAGGGGGTTTTCCTTCTAACAGTATATATAAATAATTTCGAATAACAGCAGAGGAAAAAACTCGATGCGAATCACAACATTTTCTAAATGACACCTGCACAGACCAAGTGTTTGAGATATCTGACCCACCCTATACTGCAGCACCCGCCGCCCGGGGCAGCCACCCCTCCCTATCCCTCTATTTCACCCCCACCAACCCACACACAAGGGATGAGACATACGCGTTCGTCATGTTTTCTTCAGCTCGTAACGATTTTCAATCAAATAACACCAGACTCCGTATATATGGTTGTACTTGTAATTAGAAAATATTTTCGATTTATGTCTCTCGATGAACGATTACAGCCAACAGTAATTTCATTTTCGCATCGCACTATTGCATCATCATAAAAATCTATTCGTTAATGGTATATCGCCGGTTGGAGAAAGACGGACGTAACGTAAAGGACACATGATGATATGAAAACAAAGATTGCCCACCTCTATAATAGCAAAATTAATGGAACATGAAAAGTAATAAATAATGACGAAATGCTCATTCTCAATGCATCCCGCAACCCCCAATCAGAACGTGTACTTTGTTTCCACTTTTTGTCAAATATATTCTTTTAAATGCATCAGTTTCGAACGTAAAATATCATTTTTACGTTTTTGATGTTTTCATTTTCAGGAGCAGTGTATAGAATTTTTCATACAAGCTACCGACACGAGCTTACCACCCCCATATAGTTTCCCCTAGAGAGGGGCTAGTAAAGCACAGATAAAAGCCATACTACACACACAGGGCAATGTCTCGATCGGGGCGTTAAAGGAGAGGGGTAGAGATGGTCACAGGAGTTGCTAAGCAACCAGATATATCAAGAAGGGTGAGTTCAGTCACTTGTACATCAAATTTACAATTAAAGACAATTTTAATTGACAACAGAAATTATGTTTGCCATGTTATTTTATATATGAATACATAGAAATATTTAGAAACAGATTTTATGACAATTCGGGAACTGTAAGGACGAAGAACTATGTTTCTTATTACAAATTTAATTGAATGTGTGTCATATCAAAAGATGGGAAATGAAAAGAAGGATATGAGAGAAGGATATTCCTAGATCGTTAATCCACAGAGTCAACTTTCGTCCTCAAGCGACGATAAAATATTTACCAAAAGCTACTTTTGTTAAATTCCCACGAGGGACTACATCGAAACACTTTCTGTTCCGTTGCGTAGTGTACAATAAAATGAAGAATAAACCGCGTTTGTTGTGTTTCTTGTCCTACTTCATGACCCATAAACGCTCAGAATATTTATCCTTATTTCTACTTTAACTTGGTGAGTAAGGGAAACTTGATGCTTATGGATTTTTAAATAGTGTTTTTGGTGTTGAGAACATTTTTAAGGACTAGTGACTAGCTCTAGGCGTTATAAGATGAGATACTAAGGATTCAATGGAATGCTGTGTGATGTGTTATGTGATGCCGCATCCTAGCAAGGAGTAAAGGTATTTACCTCTACTTGCAATTGGAATTGTAGATAATTGAGAGAATTGAAAAAGACATGATAGCTCTGATGGTGTTTGCGGGGATATGAGACAGCGTCGGCGCGCATTATATGATCGTAATCGATCGTAGCCGACAAAATGAACGAACGTAAAATGGGAATGCGTTTCCTAGCTGAATATACGAAATTTGGCAGGTCACGTTGAGTCAGGATGCGAGTTTCAGCGAGTTGGAGTAAAAGTGGGAGCTAAACTCATTCAAGAAAACGAGATCGGGACTATATGCTGGACGCTGATGTCGCTGGAATGACGCACAACAAAAGCTCCACAAATGTAGCTTATTGTCAGCTGTACAGCTTGCTGTGAAGGAAGAAAGGACAATTGCGAGCTAAAGATTATTCATACACTAAGCGTAGCGTGTATTTTCGAAAAACGTATACACAACGGCGACGACGTCGACGACGGGCGACGCTCCCGACGCCATATTTAACAAGCCAAAACAAGCGCGCGTCGATTTTCCGTTTCGCGGACGCGCAGCGCCTCATAGACGTGGAGAATATACGAACCCGTTCCCATCGGGTTTTCACATCGCGATCACTTATTCATCGAAATGGGTGTAACGCACAAAGAATATCAACGGTAGGGTGTGTTGTGCCTGTGGATGAAGTGGTGTACCATGAGTACGGTACGGGGGTGCTAATGTATAGTGAGACGTGGTGAGCCGAATGTAGTGTTAATGACAAACTCACTGACTAAACAATTTCCCAACAAGACACGCTCGTGCAATCAAGCATCATCAACAGTGCTGCTACTTCTGCATCCGTATGCCATGAATTCGTACGGATTTACGTACACCTAGACCTAGGACGTCGTCTTGTCGTGTGACACAATCAATCTGCCTAGAAATAACAGTGTGCTGCCTCCAGCTATCGTCCCACCATGGTTTAGGAGATTCCACACGCTGTCAAATCGATAAGGGAATTGCAACCGCAATAAAAAATATTTTAAAAACACAAAAAGAACACAAACAAGGCGCGGGTTTTCATCAATAACGTCGTATACCAGTTACTTCAGACAGTTATCCGATTCTTAGCATCATGGATCGACTGTTTGATGAACCGGCTAACACATCGGGCACGTGTGCCGGAATATATCTTCATGGCCATTGATAAAGGTATACGCACTGACGTCAAGCTCAACCACAGAAGACATTCACACGCACAAACCTACCATTCACCCTTTCAGATCAATATACATACAACACTCAACTCTAGAATTAACACACTGCAAAATTGTTGCGTGTCCTTCTACCCTACCATTACCGCATCGCGACATCAAAAGACAAAACAACAAAACACATAAAACACATATAAAACTGCCTCGGCATCATATTCCATCTATCAAAAAGATCAAAACGTCACAACATTGTATAAACTACACTAGTATAAGCAACTCCTTTTCTTTAGAAAAGTTGAAGAACGTTTTGGTTCATTCTGTTCAACTTCTTTAATATATATTTGTATACTCATCATTCATCAACATTCCAAGCCTCTAAGTCTTAAGATAGACAATCACAGACAATCTCATTCCATAAACAGATCTAAGGAATACGCTTTTATATTTACGCATAACTGATGTGAATAAGTCTATGCACATTATTAAGTTGTCAGTAAAATAGTACATCGTGCACTTCAAACTTTTCTACTTGAAGCTTCAAATTACGAAATTATGAATACTTGAAATGCTTAATGTGGCTGCTTCGACGCTTTGTGAGTGTAACAAGTGCATTTCTCAAGATCTCAAGATTCTCAAGTGCTTTTTGAAAGACTTACGGTGGCTGAAAACTTTCATCTTTCATGTTGCATGCAATTAAAGCGATGCATGTACCTCTATGCAACAAGTTACCGTCACTATAACGTAGTTGTGTGGAGAAAACAGTGCATTTCATGTGCCTAATCCTTCCCTAACTATATATATTCACCTATACATACACAAATACGCAACACAAATATAATTATCTAAAACTAGATCACACGATCCAAGCGAAACCACATGACCTGCTTTTCAGGAGTAATGCACATAAAATAACACACTATTATAACACACAGCTGACAAGTGAACATTTCAACCTACTAGGAACATTGGCGTCTGGTTGAATGTTAAAGGCTAAAGCTAAAATGCCATGACATCTCAAACCAAACTTCTCTATTCGCTTAACGTTGTAGAAATATAATTCGTCCTATATAAACTGAAGCGCGAATAAAACAAAACGAATGCGAAACCAAAACGTTAACAAAAAACATTAACTCAAATCAAAAAAAAGCGCCGCCGGCTGTTGCTCTTAGTATTCAGTTTCTGATTCCCATGCATGCACCAAAAAAAAAAAATAGAAAAAAAAAAGAAAAAAACTTCAAAACCAGCAACAAATTGAATTCCGTCCTTCACATTCTTTTGGTTTGCTAATCATTTTCTGGACACTTCATATTTTTAGGTAAATTTTATATGCGCTAAAACTTGAACCGACAGAAAACCATAAAAATATCACTTCTATACGAAATTATTAAGTATGCCATTAAAGTGAAATGAAAAACGATAAATATATTCAAAACTGTCATTTCCAGGCCACATCAGGCCTACTCAGTGAATTTATATGCAAATAAAAAATAATTTCTTATTTTATACGATTATAACTGGTGTAAATATTATGTTGACCCAATTGCTGTATTACTGATGGGTAAATTTGTTCCAAATATATCGGTAGCAGTATTCTTTATGCTATTATTTCAAAATTTTTAGAAGGAATGTTGTACATGTACTACTGCGCGCATTAGTCTTGTCCTCCCCCTCAGACCGTTTCCATTTACTTAATACTGTAATTTCAACTTGGAAACATGAAAGGGATTACGAAAATAAATTTCAACAGGTAGAAAACGTAATTTT
>JARJEB010011660.1:0-16406 GCA_030264535.1 Liometoxenus newtonarum | reverse complement strand
CATTCTGCAATTTTCAGATCCCTACCTACTATGAAAGTTACACTTCATGTAATTTACACATGCTTAAAATGAGTTTGCATGTATTTTCCATCCCAATTTCATGTAATTTTACTTTTTTTTGAGGTGTGCGTTGTTTGGACGATAAAAATTAAAAGGGACCAATTCAAATTAAACAAGCAGCGGAAACTCCATCTCACCAGTAGATAGAGTAGTTTGACAGGAACTACGCGTAAACACCTTCAGTCCATGTGTCGAAGCAACTGTGTTTACCCACGAAGAAACTAATCTAATGGGTTGATATTAAAGGCTGGAAGCCAAGCAAGACACGAAAAGAGTTCGGGGAAAGGCAGCCAGCCGTCGCGACGCTGCGACAACATCAAGCAGAAGTCGCAAGACCAAAACGTGCGCGCCAGTAACTACCCGAACAAGAAAACTAAAACGAGAGCGATCGCTGCACGAGCAAACAGTTTTAAATTACGAGTTCGTAACTCGATTACAGCCAATTTGAAGTTTTATCTGTACGCCCCAGAAAATTCTAGCAATTAGAAAATGTTCAGCTATAAAAACATTTTTAAAATTATAGCATGAAAACGATTGAATATATACAAATAATTCAATAACTTCAAGCCTTACTTGGTAGTTTTTGATGTGACCATATGGACAGGGATGGCTACAAGTTGACGTTGGAATGTTCTCCGTATCACGCCACCGAAGACGATCCAAATTCAAATCTAATCTAGAAATATAGCATTATTAGCAATTATTCTTGTATATATATTTATCGTTACACCCTCTACCTTTCGGTGTAGGTGAGCTTCTTGTAATAATTAAATTCTGAATAATATTCATCTTAGGAGATCCACGAGACACGAATACTTGTCTTAAATTGACGGTTCTTTACTTGTCTTGCAAAACTAAGCCAAGTATGTGTACCGTGTCTCGATAGAGCAAGGAAAATTTTTGTTTTTTACTTTAGAAATTATTTTAATTCGTGACAAAAATTCAAGACCAGATCAGGACAAGATAAAATATAATGTAAAAGTTACTTAGATGAGCGGGACCGTGAGTCACTAAATTCTGGTGTATTCGTGTATTTCATTTTCAGATTTTCAAATAATTATGACTTTGTTTAATACTTGTACCTGATAATCAGATTATTGGCGTGGGTTGATAACATGGTTTCAATTTGAATCCCCCTTTTTGTGTACACTGATGTTCTCAATAACCTAGTTTGACAACTATTGGTAAATACTTAGCTTAGGATAATTGAATTAGGATAATTTTCATAATTTTTCTTAGAAAAAATAGGTTTGTTTGTTATCCAGTAAGGCTCAGTGTAGTGCTGGATTATTTAGTCCTGGAATGGACGGTCAGTGTTAGTGCAGTTTAGTTTAACCAGTAACCCCAGAGTAACCTGTTTCCACTTTGGCATTTGCAGGTTTCCACTTTAAACGAAACTAATTAAAAAATCCACAAAAACATTCACAGAACTAAAAAAACATAACCTAGATTTCTCAAAAATGTAAATTCCATTTGGTTTGTATTCCCAGCACGCATGCGTCATAATTCAGCACTGGCTGCACTAGCCTGCACCTCCTCACGAGTTAGCCTATCGAGTGCGGTCCGGACCTGGCCGGAATTCAGTAACACACGCTTCTGCACCGAATATACTGGCTGCAGTTTTGTATAACAAACGGGTTGGTGTCTGTCAGTGAAGCACAGGACGCACTAGTACTGACTAACAAACAGACTTAATTAAAATATAATATGATAATATTACAGACTCAAGAAGATACTGAAGGCAATAATCTGCAGTTCCGTAAGTATAATTACACAACAAGAGCGTAGTAGTGGCAATAAAATATTAACTGTTCTTTTTGGGAGTTTGAATGAAACAAACAGTCCAATGCCCTAGTTTCTTGTAGTTTTATCATTTATTCCCATTTAAGTAGTTGTGATCAAAATCCGTGCTTGGTATAATATTTAAAGGTTCTACATTACTTTATTCAACTAGTTTTTTAATAGTAATTCAGGTTTTTCTAAGAAATTATTTAGAATTGCAGTGACCGCCGATATTCGTGAAAATTTACGGTTTTTGAATAATTTGTTTAAGCAAATTTGATATACCAATCTGGTTACCACTTGGTTATTTAACGATTATTCTGGTAAATTATAATGCGGTCCGTGATCTCCTTATAAAAATTTTTTTTCGTTCTCTAACGTTGAGGTCATTCAAAGCAAGTTTTGAATAGTTTTTAGAAAGAAAATTCAATATATTCATATTCACAGAAATTAGAAATGGTATGTCAAAAGAATACGATTTTCAAATGTATTGATGTAATGCTTCCATTGGAACTGAAAGTTTCGCAACTTGAGTATCTAAAAATGTCTCTGTGTTTTCAAAACTAAGAAAAATAGATTAAAGGTTTGATACACACGTCAGAATGTAAAAGTTTGTTAAGTTTGTTATACTTCTTAAGAATTACTCTGTATATTCTGATTAAATTGGCATGAGGAGTAGTAGTGTATAGTCCCTAAGTGGGTACTAAAGTTAGTACCTAACCAACTAAGGCATGAAACCCATCCTTCAGCGTTTGTGTTGTGTTATTTTCATTTCCGCGGGAAAACATGTTGATGGACCGGAAATGGTCGGTTAGTGCAAAATAAAGAAAGTTAACCACAGAGATAGAAGAAATTTCCGAATTTGTCAATTTTCATTCGTTTTTGTATTGCAGAGAAACTCGGTGAAGCGTAAAAAAACCACTTACTTAGAAAATAAAACGAAATTAAAAGCCATACATTTTGACAACTTTTCAATGTATAATTGTTGCTGCCCGTGTTTCTAAAGTTAGACTGAATTAATGGAGACTTACTTTTTCTTGTATGAATTGGGCATTGAGGAGTTATAAGTACTCCGCACCGGGGCCCTGAAAGTTAACAACATTTATCCAACAAGATATTCACAATATTAATGTTTGAAATTAAATACACTTATATGCACAATAAATGGACAACAAATGTTTATTTTAACAATATAACGCTACTGTTTGTGTTTGGTTTGGTTTGGTTTGGTTTAGTTTAGTTTAGTTTAGTTTAGTTTGGTTTGGTTTGGTTTGGTTTGGTTTGGTTAGGTTTGGTTTGGTTTGGTTTGGTTTGGTTTGGTTTGGTTTGGTTCGGTTTGGTTACTGTTTGTATTTGGAACTAAATATGACCTTACGTTGTTAAGTTTAAACATAAAATACAAAGTTAGCCTTAATGTGCTATAATATAAGGTACCTAGATTGAAAATACTTGCACCGACAAAATATGCGAAGAAATGCCGTAAATTCCACAACATTCAAATAAAGTACAAAAAAGTGCACTAAAATATATTAAGGTTTTAACTTTATTTGCCACGCATAAAGCGCACATTTTGTCGGGTGTTCCAACATCTGAAAAAAATGAAAAAAATGAAAAAAACATGAAAAAAATAGAGTTTTGACGATGTACAAATGGTGGAACCTTTTTATTGGGCTATTTGTTTTTATTGGTTTACGTTTCGATTTAAAGTTTGTTTATAAGGATTCGAATTTTTGTTTTTATTTGTAGATATTTTAGCATTTTACAATAAAAGCAGCACCTTTAAAAATATAATGACCTCTAATCAGAATTGAATAACGAACGAAAAACTTTTTCTGTACCGTTGACAAGTGGAATAAATTCGGATTTATTTATATAGAGACGCCGATCATTTACCGAGTAATATCAACGGATCGTTTAATCCTGTACGGATTTATAGGACTGAACTGAAACTAAAACCTATTGGTTAATTCCTAGTGTACGGCATAGGCTGTAGTGGCACTAGATTTGGTCAAATCAAAGACCGATATAAATCAAACGCCTTGAATGTATTTCTTCGTAGTTCGTGTATATCCAAGCCAAAATCTATACTAAAAATAAAGCTTGATTAATCAAAAGTTAATTAGATCGCGAATTCTATTGATTTTTTTTAACTTCTGCACTGTGATGTCTGTGATGTTGCAGGGGAATCAATTAAGCTCCAATCTAAAATCAAATATTACTTTGTAAATATATGCAGCGAGTGTCACGCTTTGCCGATGGATAAACGTGCTTTGGCTTACGTCGATAATTAAGCTTGGTGCCAAACGCATTAAATCAATCCGCTCTTACGCTGACGGTGGTGTCGATAACCGAACGTTATTTGTAATTATTTGCCGCTTCACGCTATTTGACGCTATGCGCCTTCATTCTTTCTCACGCTTATTTGATCACTAAATTATTCATTAATATTTCAATCTGTGACAGAAGCACGATTTTAAATAAATTAATGTTCATTGAAAATAGTGATATTTTTTCTATATTACTTATACTTTTGCTATTTTATTGTAATGATGAAATTAAATGTTATTTTTCATTCAAGATTGACTTCTTCTATAGAAGAAAATATATATCTCCATCCCACGTCCCATGGAATGTCGAATATAATTTATATGTAGATAAAAGTATTTAACTTTCATTACGATTCTTGAAAACATACAATTTTTAGTGGAAAACTCTTTCGAAAAATTTTGCTCGGCAGCGGTAATTATCCTTTGAATTCTGAATTCCGTAATCAAATTTTAGGTACAATCAAATAGTATACCAAAAGCGACATCATAATTTTTATTTGCTTCATTTCCGGATTTCAAACTTTTAATATGATAAAATATTAAGATGGAAGTCGAAAAATAGATTCATCAGATGGGCAACG
Organism: Liometoxenus newtonarum; assembly: GCA_030264535.1. NCBI lineage: Eukaryota > Metazoa > Arthropoda > Insecta > Coleoptera > Staphylinidae > Liometoxenus > Liometoxenus newtonarum. Next base: position 11,656 of record JARJEB010011660.1, on the reverse strand, counting down.
TCTGCATGTATCAGAACGAACTTAGCGGAAGTTGGGAAAAATAGAAAATTGAGAAAAATATAGAAAAATGTGAAAAATGATTTTCGCTATAAAATTATAACGTTCATATAGGTACTTATATAAAAACTTCAATTTTGTTCAAATGTTGAGTCTCCGATTCTTCGCAGTTTGCTTGCTCCATATTGCAACGGACGAGCATAATATTTGTGAATGTTGAAAATTTTGCTGAATCATTCGGAAAGTATAACAGGAGTGTTTTGCAATAAAATCGCAGAAAATCGACTATAAATGTAACAACAATTCAAGACCACAGAAATTAAATAAAAATAATATTCTTTGCAATTTACATTTGCTAGGGCTTTTTATAAATATGATTAGGGATAAAATTCGACGGTGAATGCCATGGTAAATGCTTGAAAATAAACTTGTTTGTTTTTCACGAATAGAAAGCAATCGATAAATTTTTTATTGAAAGTAGAAATAATATGAGCCATAGTTCAATATAGTTAATTAAAAAAGTGTAAATGCAAATATGTACAGTAAATATTCAACATATTTTTCCTATAGCTTCTCTGCTTCAAGTATGTTCGATCAACTGAATTTGCAAATTATTAATTAGAGACACACTGGCTAAGAAATGTTAAATTCACTCTTGCACAAGGATTCTTAAAAAATTGGTTATCCATCTTATAAATTCAATTAATATCTGCCTTTGCTTCTAAATCATTGTCGAACACAATTCGCTTATTTGTGATCATTTTGGATAACTTTTTTGGCCGAAAATGCGGGGCATCTGTAACTGCCAGTCTTAATAAATTGTCAATCGAATGGATTAGCAAGCAAATCGATATTAAGCATTTGAACGTTTTCACAGGGGAACCAGCATATTTACTAAATGAAAATGTACTCAATTGTAGAAAGGGAAGACTACTCGATTCGGTAAATTTGCACGAATCGTTAAATTCGTTTGCTAATTGGTGGAAATGGGGGAGTTTGAAAAGTAGGTACTGAAAATGGTCACCCATAATTAACGATTACGTGTCACAGTCGGTCTTTTTTACTTTGCGACCATATATTGTAGGTATACAACCCAAAAGAATGTATTCATGACAACATTTTATGGGTCGAGATTTTAACATATGAATTCAGATGCACGTGCCTGAAAAAGTGGGTTTTGAAGTGGGTTTTTGCTTGAACTGTGCAAAACAAGGCCAAACAAGGAAACCTAAAGGGATGAAATTTTATATCTGTTTAGATAGCTCTTGCGGGTGGAGTAAAATTCAGTGTGGCAGGTATACCACAGCCGCAAAGTAGAATTTGCAGAGAAGTAAAGCATTTTAAAATTGTGTTCAAAGTCTTATCTTCTTTCCAATCAAAATTACTTCGGCGTTGGGAAAGTTTTACGGAGTCTACAGTGCACGGTCGGAAAGTTACGCGGTGCGAGTCGTATCGATCTATTTCCTACTTTCATTTGCAATGGATGCGGATTTATTGCGACGACATAAGCTTATAAGCCACTGAAATTTGAAACACATTTAAAAAAGTCTCATGATAATAAACATCCCTCGCGATGTTTTTTTAAATAATGGACGCATTTTGCCTATGGTCTGACTTTATTCATTTATTACGTAAGCCTATATTGCTGTTTCTTTAGCTCAACACACTGTGTGTAAAACAAGACGTATCATCACGTGTTTTATACAAGATTTTTTCCAACTCAGGTACGAAATGAAAATAATGAAGTTTTCCCTGGACGTTAAAGTTATAATTACAATGAATAGTGAAGGATCAGACGTTTCTATTTATAATTTTATTAATATGTCAACTGGTTTCCTGTGTGTGACATGTCGTTTACTTTTAGTTTTATGTACGTATATATATAAAAGTAGTGGTACAGAAAATTCTGGGAGCTCCGGCATCCAAGTGGCTTCAAGAGCAGTAATTTTGATTGCATTGCCCACCAAATCAAAGGAATTAACATACCAATTAGAAATTTCTACCCGGAATTATGAAGATACAATGTGGTGTGGTGAACACTTATTGTCACTATATGATAAAATGCTGTCACTTTTTGTCACTAATAATAAAAAATGACGTGACACTTTTCGTGACTCAGATGACGAAAGGTAACACGTCGGCGAACACGTCGAACAATCTCAAAACATATGCAACCCAAACAGCATCGAACATATAACGAGAAAGAAGGAGATGAACATATCATCCTGTTGCATAAAATGTAGTTCATAGCGGGTGTGCAAAATAGTATATTTCGCAACGAGCTGCGATAAGAAGGGCGCATTTTAAGGCAAAAAGTTGCGAACATTAATTTTTGCACTCCCACATTATGAAATGTGAGAGAAAGTGCTGCTAACTGAGATGTTTGAGACAAACTTTGCAATGCATTGTAATACGCGATCACGTATCTAGTCTATTCTTCATCCGTCGTAAACACACTTATTAAATAATTTCCGCAGGGCAATTATACATCGCCTCTCTAAGTGTTATCGAATAAAGTTAATCGTGTTGGTTGTTCGCTTGGATTGTTCCTGGGCAAAGGTAATGATTACATGGTTTCGGGATTGCTGGAGTCGTTTCAACAATCTCAAAGATACTAGAAAGCTCAACTCAAGTAAACTCTTATTCTAAAACGATTTAAGTACTGATGAAAATCGTGAAAACAAATTAAACTTTTCTCGCATTTGCAAGAAATACTCCGTTCCTTTCTTTTCAACTTCACCAGTTACACTTAGATAAACTTATAAATGTGTACAGTTTAGCATTCTCGTAAAAAGTACATTTTATTGTCAATATTTTTAAATCATTTCTGAATACTTTATAGTTCCGAGAGAACATTATTCACAATTCGAAATTTCACCTGGATACATGCATAAATCTTTGCATTGAAAACTATGCCAGTACCTATACCTTGCGATTATTTCCTATGTTCCTATGTTTGACACTAAAATAAACGAGTCAAACTCATGGCAACTGAGATTCGTATTGCTAAAAACATACCTACGAACGGGAGAGAGTGGGGATGGTAATGTATTGTACTGACGGAAGGTATTGGCCTTTCAGGATATTTTATGGAAAATAAATCGCGAACAATCCGCAGACTATTATTTCGTGCGTGCATTTTTATTATTTCTACCTTTTCTTCGGTTGTGTACATGATTGATGAAGAATTTGTGAACAATCAATTCAACAAAGGAACAAAAATGACAACTGAGAGTAATGGCATGATCGTTCATCGCCCCTGCCCACATCCCCACTCTCTACCCGTCGGTCCGTCGTTAGTAATACAAATCCCCACTGCCATGAGTTTGGCTCGTTTATTTTACCGTCTAACATAGGAAGTAGCACATGCTATATTCGACGGTAAAACAATAGCACGGTATATAGATTGTACATTGTGCACGCGGTATAAATATGATGAATATGATGAAATCCAACGGATTGCTTTAGATTTAGTTTGCCATGTTGGTGTTGACCAAGGGAATCCGCATCCTTTTTATTCCCAGGATAGTTTTACTTTTTCTTCGGTAGACTATGTGTGAATCTGAATATGATATATGTCCGCAAATCCTCTGATGTTTTTTAGTATCAAGTTCAGGGAGCATTTTTGTCTCTGTACGGTACGCAAGCCCAAATAATGATACTGTTTTCTTTATAAAAAGTGGGGATATAAAATGAAACAAAATAAAGAACAATGTTCAGCATCACATTCATTTGAATGCGCACGTTTAATTTATAGTCATCTATAGGAGTGTGGAAAATGTGAACGAATGTCAAGATGCATTTGTCATGCAAATCAAGTGCAGACACACAAGTTGAAAATTAATGGAATTAAAATTAACCTGCAACATTTTTCATATATCATGCATGCTGGCATTCTTTGAAATAAACCAATACAATACTTACACTTCTTTCCAGGAACCAATCTGATTGTAATCGTATTTGCCGTCCACGTGTCTTTGATATTGATAGATATTATAACTCCCAAAGGCATCGCCGTCAGCATTAAATCTTACTTCAGTTCGTTGTCGGCCTGTAACAAAGGAAAAACAGAAATGTAATCATTTCAACAAACTAAATGCTCATATAAATAAACTAGAAAGTTAACTGGCAAAAGTCAAACTAGTCGCATCATCATAGATTAAAATAATGAACTTTTATTGCACAAATATACACACATAAAAACTAAATTTTCTCTAGTAAAAAAAACAGAGAAATGAAAAACACTAAAGACGAAACAACAAACACATAAAAGATTCAATTCAGTGAGAAAGAAATTTATTATCACCCACAAAAAAGGCAATTATTGGCTGTTAAATTTACAATGCTTTTACGTTTACGGGAACGGGCGAAAGGGCTTTTGTTTAAATTATTTGCAATGTGGCGAAATTCGCAAATGTGTAATGTGTTGAAATATCGAAACAATTAAAAGCATTTATATTGGTATATTAATCGGTGCACATATCGAAAATGTAACATTGGAAAATTAAAACTTGGTTTATTGATTTAACCATACTTTATAGTTATTTCGTTGCAATTTCATTTGAATGAAAATAAAACTCTTTTATTAATATAACTTGAACAAAATCTATATATTGAGATCACCCGATTCTCTATTTTTAAGAATTCAACGAGAGATGAAGACAAGAACCCGGTTTACTTCTTCAAGAAAAGACAAGATTTGAATCATCGAGTATTCTGAACTCCAAAATATAATTGTTAATTGAATATTTTCAAGACTCTCGTTTCAAGACAAAAAATTTCGTCGAGAAACCGAGTTTCACGTTTTTTTCTTGTTCTATCGAGATAAGATGCATTGATTTTTCAAAAGAAACAATAACATTGAATTGAAAACAAGACATGAATTATTGTCTAATGCAACCCAAATTCAAACATTAAAAAGAACAAATTTAGAAAAACACCAAACTCTTGCAGAAATGGTAAGATTAAAAGTTTTAAGCCTGGAATGTGATATAGGTAGCATATTTACTGTTAAGTTAAGAATCCTAGAAGGAAATTATAAATTCTAGATGTTAACTTTAACGAGAAACTTCCGAAAAATGCGAGAAAACCCAATGTTTTGTTTCCTCTAACTAAAGAGTTAACTTTTGATGTTACGAGTATGTTACAAGGAAAGATAATAAAAGAAGGATTTTAGGGACTTTAGGGCTGAATGTACTCTGTCCCTAATGCAAATGGTTGCTATTTCGTAGAATACTTACTGTAACAAAGAAATGCCGTACACTTGTACTATACAAATGTTGTTCTGGGTAAATTTTCATTGAATTTGTAATTTAAGGGTTGCTAATAATAGAGAAGGCAAAGAAATAATAATTTCTGCAAACGACAGACCAAAAAACATTTATTAATTTTGTGTTGTTGTAGCCCCCACGACCTTCTCTCTGACCTCCCATAGAATAAATCAAGACTATGTAGTAAATGTAAACCGTAATAGGCACTACACAATAAGTACGAGAAAAGAAAACTATTTCAACTTCAACAAAATTATGTTTCATCTTTAGTGAGTTTTAGCATAGGTTTTAGTAAGCACTTCACGTCCGCCTCTTCTGTTGCCGTTATAATTGAGTAAATCGCGTGATTTTTTTTAATTAAAAAAAGGGAATTTTTAAGAAGTAAATGTAAATGGTACTCTCAAATTCATTCGAGTTTAAAGAGAAATAGAGAGCTGGTTAAGGATTTCCTCTTCAAGTTGTTTCTCACACGTTTTGCGAAATTTCGATATGAAATATATTTGTGTTTAGTTCCATTTGCTCCAATTAAATGACTTCAGTGAGGCAAATAAATTGATAATGCGTTAGTAGTAAAATCTAAACTTTTTTTTGAATTGAATGGAATTCAAATATTGATTCTACGTTTTGTATATCTGAGCTAAATCTACATATTTTATATTTAGGTACTTATTTCCTGTATTATTGTAGTTCGGAATTCCTCTAGAACCCGAGAAGAGAAGTATTAGAGAAGAAAAGCTTAATAGTTTTGTTCCAACATAAGGTCAAATCGGTTCCGAACCGTCAGAGGCTTGATCAGTGCACAAGACGTAATCTATAAATAACAATTTCGTATTACAACTAAGATTGTAAACAAATCAAGAAAAAAGACGACGACGAAACCTAGATTTTAGATTATGAATCATCATATTCTCGCAGTCCAACAAAACCCGTTCCTGAATCAGTTCTTAACTAATGTTTTGGAACAAAGCTTATATGGTGAAGCGTTAAGTCAAAAGCCGCAATATATTATCGACGGTGATTCTTTTTACTGCGTATTTTTCGAAGACGATGACGAAAGTATTATTTTATTATGCAGTTTTCTGTTATCGAAGTAAAGGAAATTCGGATTGAATTCGACGCACTGTCCTTGAATGGTCGCTCATCGACTTGAGTCGCCACAGCTCCCGTAGCTCAACTGGTTAGCGTTAGAGCGTTGGCCTAGAACTGGCTGGTTCAATGCCAGCCGGAGAGCGCCTTTTCAAAATTATTACAACTATGTTTCCCAAATAATTTGCTAAATTTAGAGTACAGAAATAGTTCGATTTAATTAAAGTTTTAACCCAAAGCACTAATTCATAATAAGTACAGTTAAGAAGTTTAGGAACCTGTAAAACTTAGTAAAACTGTGTTTGCTAATTAATATCGACCTATAATATCAATATCGCGCACATGTCACCGACGATTATCATTAACTTGCTGGACATGTAATCGTTAAATATTAAAACTAATAATAGCCTTTCAACAAAATATACATATTGCTTCTTGCATTGTATGTAACTCATAACTGTCAATTACAATGTAAATATTATTAATCGTTATTGAATATTTCATTCAATCATTCAATGTTTATATCAAGGTTGAATAATAAAATGAAATATTCCTTAATGTTCTCAATTTCAGTATTAACCAACACCCGTTCGGAAAAGACGCCTCCCTTTCCACAGGTAATCCGTAATAATAAATTAAAATCGATATAAGAATAAATTTCCCAAGTCATAAAAGTGTCGTTTGCAATTACAGCGTCTGGTCATATTGATTTAAGAATTCAGTGTAGTAGGTACTTACACTTCACAAAAAGGACTATTTAAAAATTGGAAGGAAGTTAATAAATATGTATTGTAAAAACGTTTTTGAAATTATGGAGTCTAATCACATTCACCGAGATGGTTTTTCAAATTAAAACACAGGAAGGACATTGCCCGAGTAATTGTTTTATAATATGGTAGGATTTGAAGCTCGAGAGAAAATCAATATTTTGCTTTAAAATCAATTTTCATATATTATAACAACCCACCTGTAAACGTAACGTTCCGAATGTACTTTAGTACTTGTTGCCCTACGGGTGCTGGTCGCAATTGTTCACATAATCGAAATGGTTCGCCGCATTCCTCTTCGATAATATTGTGAATAGCATGTGCGGCCGCATAAACAGCATCAACTGAAAACAAACATTATATTTTAATTTTAAAAATTTCTTAAAAATACAATTACAATTATTTTAATAATTGAAAATAGATTTTAAATATAAATATACACGTAATTAGGTACCTAAATTTTTGTGTGAAAAGAATTTTTTTTCAAAAACTAACATTTTTCAATGTGGATTTGCCAAACTTGGTTAACTTCCAAAACCGTTAAAATTTTTAAAATAGCCCATATGCCTAATAGTTCTTGAATTATTAACATTTATTTTTTCTCTAGACATTTTAACTTTGGAACTCTTTCGGGGGACATTCGGTACATGCAGAACCGTATTTGTCCCGATCACAGAAATATCCTTATTACTGCACAATTTCATACCGCTGACCCCCTAACCCTAACCTATATGCTTGCATTGTAAATATCGTCTAAAGCGGCTCTACCATTTTATTCTTATAGAAATACCATCGACTGAAAGCATTTAGAAACGAGTTGGAAGTTGAGTAGCTTTCAAGCACACATTGCTCACTAGCGTACCATTAGGTATCCTAGTTAAGGTTGTAAAATACTTTAGCGAATTCCATTACGAAAGTCCAAGCCATTGCTAAGTAAGAATCTCTCGTAAAGCAACAACAACTAAACTGCGTAACCCCTAATGTACGAGTACCAGGACCAGGCGCCTAAGGGATGGTAACAAGTATGTAGGAAATACTTCTGAAATACACCACAAAGAATATAGGAATTGCTAAGATTAATTTTTCTGGTAGAATGTTTAATATTTTAGTTTGAATACGTATTTGCACGTGCAAGGAAAGATTGTGAATAGGTAGTATTATGTGCATAGACGCTTAAGGGGTTCACAGACCAGAGCATCCCTGAGAAATTTCAAGACTGAAATAAGACTGAGAAATTTCAGTTCAAAACATTTACTTTCAATTTTCGTAAATGTCAATAATAATTTTTATAATCTAGGTATGTATAATTTTAAACTATAATAAATGAAAACCAAACCAAACCAAAACCAAACCATGATTCCATTCTCAATTACCTCAATATCCCAGACGCGGTCCCCTGAACAAATGTTAAAATCGTCGCCTGTGACTATATGATGATTATATGTAACGATGTGAATGCATATGCGTTGTTTTGTTGGTATATTTTGATTTGCTTTGATTGTTCATAAATTAAATACTCCAGATTCGGCTCTTCAAACATGCTTTTAATGCTTTACATGAAAAATCATTTTCCTCTTACCCAACGTTATAATAAAGCCTCTGGGTACTTATCATTTCTGCATGATTCATTGCCTATGTTACATGTAGTCGTTTGTCATTGGTTACTTTTTCTTTTGTGCAACTTCTTTTAAGATAATCCATAATACCTTCTTATTCTGTTGCTTCGTTTTAATATTCGTAGAAAGTAGAAATCAATAATGTATACACATATAAAATGAAACCAGACCAGATCGAAAATATTTTATATAATCTGCCATAATAGCTCAAGGAGTAGGAGTAATAACAAATTTCTTGTTTTACTGAAAATATTCTTAAAATTTGTTGAGAATAGTCTAGATTAGGTTTGTTTAGAAAATTTGTTTTAGAAAATATTTCTGTTCATTTATTTCGATTTTAGCAAACACAAATATTTTTACAGATCCAATAAATTTTCAAGAAGTAAACCGAGCGCTTTCTCGACTAGTCATAAGATATAATCAACGTTAAATTGTTGAATAGAGGAAAAGCAGAATTTCATTCGTTTGTTCAATTTTAATTCGAAATTGTTTATTTTTGCATTTAGTTGTTTAATTTCTCAAACAAGAGTTGTATTTATTTTTCTGTAAGTAATATTATTAAAATTTTCAAGAATCCCTCTGAAAAAATTTTAATTTAATTACTTAAAGTGCTGCCTTTCTCTCCCTCGATGAGATTATATGCCCCCCACTGGAATTTACTGCTGAAACCACTATAAAACACAAGATAAATATGTGCCATTTTAATAGAAATAGTTAAAGTAAAATACGAGGTAAGCAACATGCCTCCGGACCATAATAAATTTTCAAGAAAAACTACCTCAACGGACACATGCGTTTGTAAATAAGGAGTAAATGGTTTATGTTACATTTAAAACTCAACCCGAAAACCGGAAAACTGCAAGAACAATCTCATTCTCATTTTCAAAGCCTGAAATGGAAAATTTTCCTAGAAACAGAGGGAATTTGAGTAAAGTAAAGTAACGCGTCTGGTCTCAAAACATCAATACTAACCAACCAAAATAACAAATCGAGGTATGTACTTCAACCTATTTATTTAAACCCCTTTCTTCTAAATGTACCAACATGTGTCGTTGATTGTATCTATAAAATTAGAAAGATACGCAATGTCTATATGTGAAAATTCGTACCTGTCTTCAGCCACAAAGAATCAGTGTGCTGACTGCTGAACAATCCGAGCCCTTAGGACGACACCAATACCGACGCAACATAGTTTAATATATGAGCACTTTTCTATTGCTTGGTACGTACTTTAACATAGACGTTGCGTATCTTTCTAATCCTATAGAGTCCAAGCTTCTATGTTAGGTTAGGAAGTCGTTTTTCCGATGTTTTCTGATGGCTTGGTCACATAAAACATATGAGATTGTACACGATACTAAAGTGTAATAAGGTCATGTATCATATAAGATATTGAGCGATTGTATACGATGCGATACTGCGATCAGAGCACCAAGCGAATGACTTGAAGCCCTTTCAGGCACCCTATGCGATAATAGCATTGTTCGTGTTCACATTAGACTCGTTTTTGTTCTGGTATGAACTATATACACGAGTCACGACACATGCTTGCACAAGATCAACAGCATATTGTGATCGACATCTGTGGGTCTTCGTGCTTTCGGCTTTCTTCGATAAGCGAATCCGGAACGAATACAATTTGCGGCTATATCCATCTACAACATACTGTAAAATGTTATAATGTTACCAAGTTAGCTGATGCATGATGCTGAATCAGGTCCGTTCCTCATTAATCATATCTAATAAGTTACTAAGTTATAAATAGTTTAGTTTTTGTGGTAAAATTACTACATTTATAACAAACAAACATTTCAACTAAAACTGAAAGGGTAACTAGCTGCAAAATTACAATATGGAACGTTTTTTATAATCCCGGAGTTAATGAACACAAAAACGAGGTAGTGCACCAGACGCCCTAATTATAACTAATTAAATAAAGACTTAACGAAAGAATTTGGTATCTGAGCGTTATCAGACTCTTACCTTAATTACCAGAATGGAGTTATTTGTTATTACAAAATGTACTAAAATAGGAGGTTGTAAAGTTCTATTAACAACAAAAGGTGTAGCTGCGTGTAGAATGTTAACTTAGTAATGTAATAACATGGTAACAATGGGCTGGTAACACAAGAACATGGGTACTCTACTGATGGGATCAAACTAGACGGATCAAAGCGCACGTTACCTACATTTGTAGAATGTCTTCTGTAGGCAAGTTTGACTCGTTGTTGGTTCATTATCTTGTTTTGTAGGTTAAAGTTGTCGTTGGCTTCGAGAGCATTGTGAATCGTCGATATATATTAGAACACACGACAGCACCTTATCCGCTATGCATAATACAATAAATTGTCGTATTAATTAAACCTAAGTTAATTACAAATGCTGAAATGCCTCGGTACCTCGGGTTCCAATGTTTAAGAAGAGAACTATACCGCCTAAAAAGTTTTATAAATCAAATAATAGTATATTATTCAATGAGTGTATTATTGGGTGAGTGTCGTAACTATCCGAGTTAATTAGAACAATAATACAACTAGTTAAATACTATACTTTATCCGCGACGACCACGTAAAACAGCGATTATTAGGTGTGTGGGCAGGCACATATAACTCACATTAACACCACTCGCGAATAATGAGCTTGTCACACAAGTCAATAATAGGTCATTATTCCTCTAGAGGTTTTTTCTTACGTCAAGCAGAACGCTTACCTGCACTCAGTTATGAAATGTCACAATCTAAAACGTCATCTATTGAACTGAAGGTGCGTTCGGATTTTCAGACAGAGTTAGAGTGTAGCTGGAGTGTATAAAGAATGCACCATTTACCCTTTTTGGAATAACCAAACGACTAAAAAGCGTTTAGAGTGAAAAGATTCAATAGAAAATAGCCGAACTTGGAATAACCGAACGACTAAAGAG